>PVKE010006646.1:27966-53636 GCA_004027555.1 Craseonycteris thonglongyai | reverse complement strand
TCAATTTTGTTGGTAAAGTACTCATTTTGCTCAGAAAATTTCTTGTTGAGGTCATTTAACTGTGTCTGGGTACTTTGCCAGCATTGAGTGAGCTCTCTGAGTGTCTTGATTAATGCAGCCCTGAATTCTGTTTCACTTAGATTTGATTCCAAGTGTGTAAGGTCCTTTACTAAAGACTGCCCCTGATCTTCTGGAGGGGTTTTGGCTTCTGAGGTGTGCATTGTGTTTGATGTGGTTCTTTTTGCTTTACGCATGAGTGTGTTTTCCCTCTGGGGGTTTGCCTATCAGATGGGCTTCTCTTTATTTTTTCTTTTGGACTCAGTTGTGGGAGAAGGAGATTTTGGGAGAGGGTTGAGGGAAGCCGACAGCTTCTGTGTCCTGGGGCACTTCAGGTTGCTGTCTTAGCTGTTAGATAACAGGGTAGTAAAGGTGTGGCCAGGGGTGGGGGCATGTGAGTAGGAGCTAGGGCGGGCCTGAGACAGAATAGTAGATTCCTCTTTCAGCATGGGGGCTGATGTTTCAGTGCGGGCGGGGCGCAGGAGCTCCGTCTTTCTCTCCTCTGCCTGGCTTGCCGTCCTTCAATCATATCTGTAAGCCACGTCCGCAGGGCAGCACTTGGATGGGCTGGGGCTTGGCAGAGGCCCCGGACGGCCACGCAGTCCTACGCGCAGGCAATGACACCACGGCAACCCGGTTGGCAGCCCAGTTGCGCGCGCGGGCTGCAACGGCTCAGAGGCCCAGTGGGCGGGACACCAAAAGCCCAGTTGCGTGCTCATGAGCAGGCAGCAGTTCCGCAGGAGCCTGGTGGGCAGGGTGCTGAAAGCCGGTGTTGCGCGCAGGCAGCGGCACTGCGGTGGCCTGGTGGGCAGAGCACCAAAAACCCGGTAGTGCGCTGGCAAGCAGGCAGGGGTGCCGCAGCGGCCCGGTGGCGAGGTGCCGAAAGCCCGGGTGCCTGCACGCAGCGATGGGCCGTGGCCCAGTGGGCGGGGCGGCGAAAGCCCAGTTGCGCACTTGCGCGCCGGCAGTGGTGCCGCAGCGGTCTGGTGAGCAGGGCACCAAAAGCCCAATTGCGTGCTGGCAAGCAAGCAGCAGTGTCGCGACGGCCCGGTGGGCCGGGCGCCGAAAGCCCAGTTGCGCACTGGCAGCAGCACCTCGGCGGCCTGGTGGGCAGGGCACCGAAAGCCTGGGTGCTTGCACGCAGCGGTGCCGCAGCGGCCCAATGGGCGGGGCGCCGAAAGCCCTGTGCGCACAGGCCATAGCTCGGGCTGTAGCTCGGGCGGTAGCCCCTCTATGTTCCTGGCTCTGTTGAGACCGCTGGATTCACTCTAAGCACGTCCAATGCAGCTATGCCCACTCAAACCCCAGCCCTCACTCCAAGAGCCCTGTCTTCAGAAGGCGCTCCTTCACAGTCAATCTCCTCCGTAAATCAGGGGTGCTGAGCTGTTGTGGGCTGGTGCCCGGCTCTCACCGTGCCCGCCGGGAACTGCAGCCGCCCTGCTCCACAGTCCCTGTTCCACTTTAGGCTCTGTGATCTGATTAGGGCACTGTGTGCTGTCCCTTGAGTTCGGATGTTAAATTGTCCACAGTCTTGTGGGGATTCTACGCTCCCTAGGTCTCGGCTTCCAGCCCGCCCTCGATCCAGCTCCTCTTTGACTGTAATCCCCCAATCCCCCTTTGTTTTTGCCAGCCCCGGGCCGCGCTCCAAGTCTCTGTCCCCGAACCGCTGCTTCCCTTTCCCTCTCCTGCTCTCCCCTTTTTTCTCTAACCTTTGGGTGTTGTTGTGTGTTGTGTGGTTCTCTTAGTTGAGGTTTCTTCTCAGGGTTTCCCCTGTGGATTCCCCTCTGTTCACAAGGCCCTTCCCAGGCAGTTATCGGCGTTCTCCTCTCATGCCGCCATCTTTGATCTCCTTTCTATTTAACATCTTTGAGTATATCCATGTTTCACATAATTAATTTCTTTTTTGTCTGTTTTCACTGAAATATAGTGGTATGGAATGCTTAATTATTTGAGTTACACTTTTGCTTTGCAGTTACTTCAAGTAGCTAATACCCTATTCTATGTAAATGGTTCTTCAAAAAGAGCTTAAAATAATGTAGCCTTCTGATTTCTAGTCCTGTGATAAAAAATAAAAAAAAAATTGTTTTCTTCCTTTAAATGTGATCAGTTCACATCAAACTATTTCTGAAGATATTCAGATTCCTTAGAAAAGAATTTGAAAAGTTATCTAAACCAGAATGAACTTCCAGTTTTCTTTTTGTTTGGAGGCAGGACTGGCTTTGTGTAAACTAGAGTGAATATAAAGCTTTTGTGTGCAGAGGCTATGTTGTAGATGATGCTTTTCTAATGCATCATTTGGAAGTGGCCATTGTTTTATTAAACATTCTTAGGAATTGAATGCCTTTTTGCTGAAAAAGACCTGTATTTTTCTACATGACTCTTTCCTTTTCTTTTTCCAGGAAAGTTGTGGAGCAGAAGTTTAAAGTTGGCCTACACACTACTAAATAAACTGGGGACCAAAAATGAACCTGTATTAAAACCTGGAGACAGGGTGATTGGTTTTTTCATTTTAGGGGGGTGATATTTAATTGTTTTCTAACATACACACTCTGGATTTTTAATGTATAACAATATAATTTATATATTAATTACTCTTATTCTTAGAAAATGAAAATGGTTTGGTTCCAACCCAGGTTAGCCAATGCCAGGTGCTAATTCTTGTATTCATAGACTAAAGGGAATTCACATGTCCCTTTCTGTAGCTGCTAATTAGTAAATTCTTGAGGTGCTAGTAAAAAGAAAGAGAAACCTAAGTCTCTCTGCAAATAAATATTTTCATATTCACATATCAAAAATAGCAATAAAGTTTACTCTGATATTTTTCTTTAAAAAATGTCCCATAAAATTTTTTAAAATAATTTTTCTGTGGTTTTATGTAGAAAGAGAGGGAGAATTGACATCATTTAATTTCTTCTTTAATTGGAGGTGACATTTAAAAAACTTTTTTTGTTTTGTTTTTGAAGTGTTTTTCCCCCCCATTTTCTAAATATGATTACTTCTTACTATCAGACATTACTTTTCATTTGGAATGTGTAGAATGAAACACCAGCTACACAGAAGACTTCTTTTTAAGAGGCTTATGATTACAGAATCTTCTAACAGCCTTTTAAAAATATTTTTTGCAATATGGCAAAAAACACCTAAAGAATGACTTCCACTTATAAATGTGACACATGAGAGTTTCCTAGTCCTCTGAACCCTAAAAGGTACTTCCACGTGTTCCTAGCAGCACAATGCTTGTGTACAGGAAGAAAATGAGTTATCTAAATGTCTTATGGGTTTGTGTATTTTTTAGAACCCTGGAAGATTCAGAACTGAACTTATCTTGGGAGTGAGTTTAGAGAATTTGAAAGAAAGCAAAGGAAGGGAAAATAAGATAAGAGTCTAGTGATATAATTAAGTTTCAAATGTTAATTTAGAGCTATCTAAAGCCAAGTAACAATCTCCACAATGATAGTGACTTCTGTGCTTTTGTTGCATTCCTTGAGTAAATAAGGACGAATTGGTTATCCCTGTGATATACTACATATGAGATCACAGGTTTGAACATATTATAGAGGTTTTACTTTTTATCTTTTTTGTAAATTAATTTTATATTCATAATGGTTTCTGCTGATATTGCTTATACCTATTACCAAATGCCTTCATACTGGAATACTCACATTGTTGGTTCAATGAGTAAGGATTGATTAATGCAATGAATTTGTTGAAGAATAGGAAATGTTAGGTTGGCCCTAAGGTAGTAACTCGGTGTTTGTAGGCTCTCTGTGAGAGATACAAGGCTTATTCTTTAATATGCTAGTCTGTCTAGAGAGAGCTATTATATTTATCTATTGATTTAGCCCTATGATAAAGTAAATTTCCTTAGGTTTCACAAGCAATTAACTTACTATGTAAGGTGAGCTGTTCATTGCTAAATCACCAATAGAATTAAGTGAAAATTCTTATGATGATGGTGATGAATTGCATTATAGTTCCCAAAATGTGTCTAATACAATCATGGGAATGACAGAAGTCATTTTAGATTTGTGCATCCTTCTCAATAACTTAATTTCTTTTAGTCTATTAAATAATTTGATGTATTGTGTTCATGATAAATGTTTTATGTATAAAATGTATTCGTATGTCTTAGAGAGTGACATTGAAAGTGTTAGTCTGTTTTTATTCCTCTGTTATGAATGTCATTATGCATTTTAGGTAGCCCTGGTTTACCCCAACAATGATCCAGTCATGTTTATGGTGGCTTTTTATGGATGTCTCCTAGCAGAAGTGATTCCAGTGCCTATAGAGGTACCTCTTACCAGAAAGGTAACATTGCTAAATTTAAGAAGAATATAGCCTGATGTGATATTAAGGGCATCAGTTACTTGAATCAGTTGACTTGGTCATGACATTAGGAAACACTGTTTTCTTAAGTACTCAGCTTCACTTTCTAAAAGCATGAAAACCATAGAAAATATTTATTAATATTTGTAACTTTCATGCAAATAACATTTTTTAAACTAGTATAGAATATTTATAATGCTATATATCACTAAAAAATTATGGGGCACACTTGACTTTTCAACAATTATTGTTTATAAAGAGTACCACCTTACTTCAGAGACTATACATCAGTGGTGTCCAACCTTTTGGCTTCTCTGGGCCACATTGGAAGAATTGCCTTGAGACACATAAAATACACTAACACTAACAATAGCTAATGTGCTAAAAAAAAAAATTGGGAAAAAAAAAAATCTTACAATGTTTTAAGAAAGTTTACAAATTTGTGTTGAACCGCATTCAGAGTCACATAGAGCCTGTGGCAGGCCGCTGGTTAAACAAGCTTGCTATATAATCTACATTTACAATAGGTGAGAGCTTTTGTAACTGTATCATAGGATGTAGGATTTCCATTAAGTTGGAGGGTGATTCAGTGATGGCATGTTACTACTCTAGGGTATAGGATTTTACTTTGCCAACAACACATCAGCCCTAATAAAATGAAGCATATGTAGCAAATTTCCAAGTTTAACTGAATGGTTTCTCCATGAGCTGTTTGACACTAGTTTTCTCATGCAGTTTATTATTGAAATTTGATAAGACAAATATGTGGATTTACCAAAAGAAAATTATTTTCTGAAAGAAATAAAAAACAAATTGCTCAAATCCTTGAAACTCTTATTGATGGAATATAGTATCTTTGGATTGTTCAGGAAATCATAGAGTTGTTCTTATATTATTAAGTTGACAGTGTTTGCATGGTTTCATAATGATGGTTTTAGATGACATTTTAATGAAAATCATTTAGACTATCTTTTGTTGTTTACTCTGCTGTTGTTGTGAGGTTCAAATCTGTTCCTTTAAAAATAGAATAACAAGCATATGGATTTGGGTATAGTCTATTCACTTTTCATTATAAATTTAGACATTTGGTGTTCATTTACGTTCTTTATTTTGTTCTGACCTGAATTGCTTTGGTTTTGGATTTGAGAATGTGGCTAGGTCAAGACAACTTAACCATGTCCGGACTTATTTCATTTGCCTGAAATCAAAAGAAACATTACTGACCTGTGAATAATATGGTCACATTTGACTGGCAGAATTCATCATTAGTTATGTCAGATCAATAAACTATTTTATTGACACTCAAGAAATCATTGTATGGTAGAAATTGTTTATAAGAACATATGGTGACTGGATTTTGACAATTGGCAGATATCAGTTGGGTTCCGTGAATGTTATCACCCTAGTGCTAAAGCATTACTAAGTGTTGGATTTGGGCTTGGGTAAGCTCCCCTACCATGCTCATTATCTTCTCCCCACAGGATGCTGGAGGGCAGCAGATTGGCTTCTTGCTAGGAAGCTGTGGTATTGCCTTAGCTCTTACCAGTGAAGTTTGTCTAAAGGGGCTGCCAAAAACCCAGAATGGAGAAATTGTACAGTTTAAAGGTTAGTAATATTTGTACCTGAATTGTCAATTAAAAGCAAAAGCTGAGTGCTTTAATTAGTGTTTCAATTTAATAATGGCTAAGTACTTACTGTATTTTTTTTTTTTAATTTAATTCTCACAATCTTATGAAGTAGGTACCATTATTATCCCCATTTTACAGGTGAGGAAACTGAGACACAGAGAGGTTAAGTAACTTGCTCAAAGTCACAGCTAATAAATGGCAGAGCAGCGATTTGAACCCAAATCTGTCTGATTCCACAGCCCACACCCTTAACCTTTATGCTGATGGTTGGAAAAGCTACCACTCTGTTCAGTAAAGCTAAATGCTACATGTAGAGACAGAGGATAGACCACTAACCTCAGTGGATTTCCACTGCCAAAAGGACTTCCCAATTATTGAGGTAATGTCAAGGCCTGGAATTAGCATGTGGATCAATTGTACTTTTGAAACAAGGTATAATTGTCTAGTGATTTATCACTAAAACTAATAAAAATGAAGGACTTTACTGATTATAAAATGACTTTGATTTGGTCTCTTGATAGTTAAAATGACCAATTCAAATGAACTTCCCTTATGGCTTAGTCAATTCAGTTTTTATTTTGGGTTTGATTTAGGTTGGCCCCGGCTCAAATGGGTTGTAACAGATTCCAAATACCTTTCAAAGCCACCTAAAGACTGGCAGCCCCACATCTCACCTGCTGGCGTAGAACCAGCATATATTGAGGTAAGTGCTAAGAATAGAACATACATCTGGCTTTTCCTTTGGCTTCAGATGCTATCTTACAAAATTTAAAACTAACCTTTTGCAGTTTTAATATGAGTAGATCCTCCTAGTTTGTTAGATTTCCATCTTCTGGTTTGTAAAATGCCTTGTAGTGGCCTTCTGTTCTGTTTTTAACATAAATACACATTAAAGAGAAAAACAGCAGAGAAATTGATTCTTGCCATGTAAGAAAGTTACAGAAGACTTAGAGAAGTACAGAGGTTTAAGAAATGATTATTGGCATAGAAATTGACAGATATTTCTCTTCTGCTTGGGGTAGGGGATGGGAAGCAAGAGACTAGGGAAATAGGGAGGGGAAATAGCTATGCTTAAAAAGAACAAATTTAACAGATAAAAAACAAAGAGCAAGGAGAAATAAATGGCCAGTGGGTTTGGTATTGAAGATTAGTATAGGAACCTGATTGATAACATGAGCCAGTTGAGAGAGGTGTTCCTACTGATAGAGGCACCAGGCTAAATACTATAATGCATTACCTCAGTCAGTCCTCACAGGTACCCTGTGAGATGAGAGCTGGTGTTAAACCTGCTTTACAGAGGAGAAGACTGAGACTTAAATGAACTTGAGTAACCAGCCAAAGGTCATATAACTCAAAAATGGCAGAGTTGGGACTCAAACTCACATCTGTTTTATTCTGAATGCTCTGCCCTTGACTACTATGCATCCTACTTGAGACATGTTAGTAAATGCTCACCAACTATTTGCTCAATTAATGAATAAACAAATCAATAATTTCTTTCTTAAAAAGGCTTTGGGGGAAAAAGTCCTCCCAACCTTGAGCCCTGTGGTGATGACTTTGGCTATAATAGGGAAGAGAGTGAGCAGTAGCTTTGAGAGGTAATATGGTGATGTTGGATGCAAGGAGGGTTGCTTTTAAAGATGGAAGAGGTCTGAGTATGTTTAAACAACAAATAAGTAAGCAGGTGATTAAAATACCAAATTTAGTGATCTTCTCTCAATCTCTGTTATCTCTCAGTGATGACATGGTTCATTATGCCATCCTTAAATCTGTTCACTGGCTTCCCTGAATTTTATTTGTTTAATTTCTTTTATTTTATTGTTTTGACAGAGACAGGGAGGGGCCCAGAGCAGTCTCTATAGTTGTACGTCATCAGTTTTTGACATGGCTTTGTTCCACATAGGTGGGCAGGGGCTGCACAGGACAGGAACTGGGCAAGGGGCCTCCTGGATGGGAGTCACGCCCCTGCAAGCTGGGGGCCAAACTGGGGGGCTCCCACATGGGAAGCTTGCCCCAGTGAGAACCAAACTGGGGACCTCCCACATGGAAAGCACACCCCAGTTCAGCATATGGGTCCACATGGGCCAGGACTCAATCCTCGGACCCCAAGGCTGCAAGGCGAGCGCTTAACCTGCTCTTCCATCCCAGTATCCCCCTGGCTTCCCTGATTGCTCTCAGCTCTCCTGCCTCACTGACCACCACTTTCAAACTTTATTGGTTTGGTTCTTCCTAAAAGACGAGGGGCCTTTCATTATGTGGCCTCTGTCTAGTTCTTTGGCCTCATGCAGAAGTATCACCTTCTACATTTCTAGGCTTCTGCTATTCTGAATTAACTTACAGTTTTCACTTGGGCCCCTCTTATTACCCACAGGACATTGCAATGAGTCTTCTATGGGTAATAGGAAACTATTAAAGGGTTGTCAACAACAAAGTGATAAGAATAAATGTGTTAAAAGATTGATCTGGTTGGTTGGTTGGTTAAGAAGGAAAATAGGGAGACCAGCTTTTATGGTTATTCAGGTGATCTCAAGCTCCCCATGGTGATGGGGATGGAACAATGTGGATAGAGTTGAAAGACAATGAGAAAGTAGAAGAGGCAGGACTTGGAGAGGGAAGAGGCAAGAAAGACTCATGTTTCTTCTAATGGTTTGGGCAACTGGGTAGATGGAGGTATCCTTCAATAAAATAGAAAATATAGCAAGAAGAAATTTTATGGGTGAGGGTGAAGAATACAATACAGTGTTGAATCCACTGGATTTTATAGGACTAGGAGTTTAGTTATTCGAGGGGAATAGTTGACTCTTATGAGTTGGGATGTCTGGAGAAAGATCTAGATTGGAAATAGAGAATTCGGAGTCATCAGGAATATGGTACCCTGATTGAATAAAGTGAAAAGAGAAGAGGAAGAAGAATAGAACTTTCAGGGAATGTCAACATTTAAGGGATGAACAGAGAAAGTGTGTGTGTGTGTGTGTGTGTGTGAGAGAGAGAGAGAGAGAGAGAGAGAGAGAGAGAAAATATTAATATGAATAGGAGAGAGGACTATCACAAAAGTGAAAAAGTGTCAAGAAAGGAAGTGTCAAGTGTTATAGAAAGGTCTTATAAGCTATGCAAGATGTCCTTTTGATTTAACAATCAGGAAGTTGCTGATATTAGTAAAAAGCAACTTGACTGGGGTATTGAGGTGAAAGCAGAATTATAGTTAATTGTTTTGTAGGAGTGAATAGACTCTTTCTAGGCCTCCTCTTTCCAAACTGGGAGCTTCCAACTGATCCCGTTTTGTGCACCTTTAATGCTGCCATGCTGTTCTAGCCTTGTATTTTGCACAGTTCCTGGTAATGCAGCTCAGTTTGCCTGTTCATTTTAGCTTCTTTACAGCCTCTTCACATTGATGACTAATTAAACTTTTAAGGATTTAACATGTACTTTTTTTGAGTTTTGTCATTCCCCAATCCTATCTTTGCATGATTAGTTTGGGATCTAAGTATACGCAGCCTCAAATATTTATAAGAAATGTGTTAAATACACTTGTTTTCATGGCTTTCTGAGTTTTGTTTTAGGATTCTACTTTTGTCATTTGAAATAACCCATTTTATTGTGTTTCTTATGTTTTGTTTATTGTGTTTTTGTTTTGTTTTTCCCCCTAGTATAAAACAAGCAAAGAAGGGAGTGTAATGGGAGTTACAGTGTCCCGCCTTGCAATGTTGTCTCACTGCCAAGCTCTGTCCCAGGCCTGCAATTATTCTGAAGGTCAGACTTCATCCCATGACTACCCTCATTGTGAGCTTCAGATATGTGTGACTACAAGCAGTGTGCTCAATGATTGGATTCCAATTAATGACCAAATTCAGAGTCAAATGTTCTATGACACATTCTTGGCTTGCTTTTGCTTTCTTCTTTTTCACAAATATGCTGTAATTTAAAAGAACTAAAATTCTGGGCAAACCAAATATGTGAAGCATGATTTCTTAAAGTGTAGAAATAGAAAACTAATTAAAACCATGTGTTTATTATTAGCTGTGGAATGTCAGGTATCTTCATCTTCCCATGTGTATAGAGCTGCCACCAGCTGTATGTTTGAGTTGGAGTCAAAGAAATTCAGCTGCCAAAAAGCACAAATTAAAACACAAAAATGTATTCTGTAGAATGTTTAGAAGTATATGTATGTGTATGTAGATATATAGATGTACCTGCCAACATTTTTTATTTTCTCTACAGAGTATAATTTTTTACGTGTGTTTGTAAAACATAAAGTTTCTAAAATAAACATGGGTTCCCTATATAATTAGGAAAAAAGTATTATCCTCAGAGGACAGTACCTAAGTCATAAGGAGTTTCATACTCATTGTCTGTCTCTTCTGTGGCCATGCCACCCTATGATCAGTCCCCCAGCCAATTTGAGGGGTTCCTCAAGTAATCAAAAGACTCTTGAGAGCTTTTAGTGATCTCTTTAATAAAAGTGCCAAATCAGCTATTTAAGAGAGGCAATTGACATGATTTTGCTTCTTAACACTAAAGATGATTTCCTTGTTTTGTTTTGTTTTGTTTTTTCCTGTTTTAGGGGAAACAGTAGTAAATGTTTTAGACTTCAAGAAGGATGCTGGGCTGTGGCATGGCATGTTTGCGGTAAGCTACTCTGAATTAAGGCCGTTAATGTAAATTGTGCTTGTGATTCAGGTCAGTATGAATGCACTACTTGTTTGACATTTAAGACCCTAGAAAATCAATAATATTTTCTAGAGGAATTTGATTATATAATACAAATGGTAATTTTTTTAAAGGAGAAGGTAGTTCTGTTTTTTCTTCATAGTGTGGCAGGGCACACCCCTCACATAATAGTGTACGGGAGAATTTAGGATCAATAAATTTTAAAACATCTTCTCTGATGGCTCAAAGCCTCAAAGATTCTGCAAATGACAATATATTTATTTATGATATTTAAAAATATATTTGAGATTTACTTCTTTCTGAAGAAAGGATTACATAAATATATTTAGAACTTAACAACTGTGTGTAATAACATATAACCTTTCCATTGGACAAAATGTATTGAATGATTTCATGCTACAGTTAGAGAATAGAGTAGCAATGTAGATAGGGTTACTTTTCATAATAGAGGAATAGGTAGCATGCTATAGGAATTAGAGAAAGGTGAGTTCCTCCCAGCTCTGGCATCAAGGCTATTTTTATCAAAGAGGTGACAGTATAGTTGGACTTTGAAAAATGTGTAAGGTTTAGTCATATAGAGATATTTTTATGGTGGGTAGAGAGAGGGGACATTTCAAATGGAAAAAGCTACCATATGTAGCATGGTGATTAGGAGGGGAGAGAGAAGAGATAAGGATCCTTGAGCTGAGAAGGCTTTTTGAGAGTATCCTGTCCCAACTTCTTACACATTGCAGGTATCTGAGAAAAAGTAGAAAATTAAGCATGAGTGAAGACGAGGAGGATACCTTTTCACTCAGGGCCCCTTTAACTAGTAACGGCCTCATTCCTTTTTTTTTTTAATATATATATTTTTATTTATTTATTTATTTATTTATTTATTTTTGACAGAGAGGGAGAGAGAGAGAGAGAGAGAGAGAGAGAGATACAGAGACAGAGAGAGAACTGAACTGGGGAAGCTCCCAGTTCAGCATATGGTTCCGCACGGGGCAGGGCCGGGATTTGATCCTCGGTCCCCGGCGCTGCAAAGTGAGTGCCTAACCCACTGAGCCATCCCGGCTTCCCCCTCATTCCTTGAGTGTACACATTTTCTAGATCTTTCTGTAGTTCTTCCCATTTTGTTTTTTTATCAGAGGTTAAAAAACCCTTGCAAGGAGTTAAAGGGATATGTATGAAGAATTAGTTATAAATATCACTGTTTCCCTGAAATCCAAAAGTTTTTCACCATAGTGGAGGGAAGAAAAAGAAGTTAACAATGGCATCTTGGTTTTTTTGGGCCACTTAGATGGCAAGCAGAATGGCCAGCCTAAATACCAAGACTTAGTTACTCTGCCGGGCTGGGTCTCTTTAGGGACAGGAGGTCATGGTTAAGTTTGTTTGGGTGGTAGGAGAGACACCAAATTACATGACCCCCTCAGTTCACTCAGCTTTTTCTACTCAAATACCCAATAGGTCTGGGCAGGACCTTCTACAAGCAACAGGGAAATTTTGATTTCTTATTTTGTAATACCCAATCCTTTGTGATATGTGGCAAGTGTGAGAATGGTGAAAGAACTTATTTGGTTGGAGGGCAGTTTTGCAGTACCTGTAAAATTTAGAAAACATATATACTATGACCCAGCAGTTCCAATTTTCTGTATCTACTCCAGAGAAATGCTTGTACATGTACCCAGGGAATCGAATGTGAACATATTGCTAAAAACATTGTTTGTAATAGCAAAAAAAAAAAAATGTCAATAATAGGGTAATGCCTAAATAAATTGTGGTGTAGTCATACTATGGAATACTATGCAGCAGTTCAAAATGAGTTAGGGAGATATACAGATGTGCTTAGATTCAGCTCTAAGAACAACTTAAGTGAAGAAAAGTACGTCGCAGCTATATGTATAGTATGATGCCTTTTATGTTAAAAATAGTTTCTGTTTCTATGGGAACAAATACATATGTAAATACATAGAAAAAGAACTAGAAAGATACATGCCAGATTCATAACAGTGAATCCTTTGAGGCAGAGAGGAAGGAACCAGGTTTAATGGTAGTCAAGGAGACTTCTACCTTCTAGTTAATATTTCAGATTTTTTTTTTCAAAGCGCATGTATTTGAGTATTTATTACATGTAGGATTAAAATTGTTAACAAAATATTAGTTAAATTTTAAAATGGTATGTATGTATTCAGTGTTGATTACTTTTTATCTCTCTTTGCTTTTCAGAATGTAATGAATAAGATGCATACAATTAGTGTACCCTACTCTGTTATGAAGACTTGCCCTCTCTCTTGGGTCCAAAGAGTACATGCCCACAAAGGTAGTTATACACAGCACCAGAGTTTTAATTATGTGACTGTTTGAATTAAGATTTCAGGGATTTCAAATTACCCTTTGAGAGACATAATTCTGCACCTTGCTATATTGACAGATTTTAGAGTTCAATTGCTAAAATTTTATCTTGTCAGTTTCAATCAGAGGATGTCCTTTCTTAAGAATTGAGAAGAATTTGCCTGAATTTGAGCCCTGAATTAGATTTATTGAGTGCTTTGGTGTTCAAAGCTTCATTGGCTAGTAAGGTATGCGGCCTGCCTACAGGTCACAGTGAGCAAATTATTGTGTGCCCTCTTGGTGGCTGCTGCCTTGGAGTGCCTGACATAATTTCTTTGAAACCTTTTTAATTTTCTCTAAATAAAAATCCTGATCCCTAAAATAAGTAGAAATGTTTTTATTATAGTATATTAAGTATCTATTAAATTTAGCATGTATGCGTGTGTTAACTTTATCCCTTTTGTTTGTAGCCAAAGTAGCTTTAGTAAAATGTCGAGACCTGCACTGGGCTATGATGGCACATCGGGACCAAAGAGATGTGAGCTTGAGTTCCTTGCGGATGTTAATTGTGACTGATGGAGCTAATCCATGTGAGTATTTCTAGAATGTGGGACTGGGACTAGTCTTTCCTTTTTTAGGTTGATATGGTTGCTCATTTTCTATAAACATTTTTTAAACATTTGTATTGAGATATAATTCATATGCCACAAAACTCGCCCATTTAAAGCGTACAGTGTAGTAGTTTCAGTGCATTCATAGAATTATGCAACCATCACCATGATCTAAGTTTAGAATATCATTACCCCCCGAAAAGAAGTCCATACCCATTGATAGTCACTCCTCATTTCTCCTTCTCTGTCCCCTACGCCTACGCAACTTTTCATCTACTTTCTGTCTCTATAGATTTACCTATTTTGGACATTTTTATAACATGTTCTTTCACTTAGCATAATGTTTTCAAGGTTTATCCACATTGTAGCATTTGTCCATATGCCATTCCTTTATATTGCCATAGAATATTCCATTATATAAATATATCACACTCGATTTATTCATCATTTGATGGATCCATATGCTTTTAAAACCACTCCTCCTTGCTCACTCATTTATATCCTTTTTCTGTCATGTCACTGAAAGGAATGATAAGAAGGTGGCTTGATACAACCAAGTATCTGGACTTTATGTACGTTCCCCCTAGCAGCACATCAAGTTTGCAAAAGCTTTTAGAGGTCTGCTGTGTTACCTGCTTTTCCCCACAAGCACAAACATCCTGAGTCTCTACACAGTAGAGTCCTGTAAAATATTAGATACGTTTTCTTTGTCATAATGGATTTTTGTCGGTGGTTACTTTAATCATCCTGATAATAAAATACCAGACATGGGATTGACCTTAATAAGAAACAAGTTAGAGAATATCACATAGACCAGGGTGGATCTAAACCCCGAGTGTTAGTATTGCACTGGCTAAAATGGTTACTTCAGAAAGAGTTGCTCAGTTCCAAACTGGCCAGTGTGTCTCTGCTATTGATTGGACAGCTTGATAGGATCAGCTCTATTCCACATTGTCATTTTAGTTTTGATGATCTTTCATGGTCTGGGTAAACATTCATTTGTTCTGGAAACTATCTCGCAGGCACAGTAAAATGTTTAGATGGAATGAATTAATGATGTACAGTGAAAGTTCTCATGAGAAACAAATGTGTCGGCTTTTAACTTTACCAGTTTCCTGTGTAATGAAAATCACAATTTCAGCTTTTAAGTTAATCTGTTCCAACTTCTTAGGGTCTGTGTCATCCTGTGATGCCTTTCTGAGCCTGTTCCAGAGCCATGGACTGAAACCTGAGGCTATCTGTCCCTGTGCCACTTCTGCAGAAGCCATGACTGTCGCAATCCGCAGGTATTGTGCAGAATGTCAGTGCTCATAATGTATGTTACAACTTTGATCAGATGTGCAGTATTTACCAAGAAGTGACAAGGGGTGTACCTAATATTCTGCTACATAAGACTAAAAGTGAAAATGACTTCGTAAAGCACTTTGAAGCATTTCATTTATTCTTCCCATTCTTGTGCTAAGTGTAACTGGTAAACTGAAATTTTAATTATTCTCATCTTGAATTTTTGAATTAGTTCTTTTTCTGTGTTGTTTTGCTCTTCAGAATTCTTAGTTACCCTAGACTAGAAAAAGGCTATTCTTAATTGTAGCATAAGTATAGAAAGTAACATTTATAGTATACCCTAGGGCGGGGGTGGCGAACCTATGGCACGCGTGCCCAAAGTGGCACGCGTGCCCAAGGTGGCATGCAGAGCTGTGAATACCATTTAAAAAATTATTGTTTATGCTCTTATAGACATAAAAATAATCGATACCTCTATCTCACTCAATGGGTTGGCACGCGAGTCGAGCGAGTATACTCTTATTTCATAAAATTTGGCACTCAGTCGCCAAAAGGTTCGCCACCCCTGCCCTAGGGCCTAGGCCAATATAATCTTAACAACTGATTAAAATTTACTTTTTCACCTGAATGAAAGTAGACCATTCTTTGTACATGTGAATTTGATTAATTTGGCATGTTTTTTGGTAGAGAAAGGAGGATTTTTTGTATGTGTATGATAGCCAGAGGAAATTTGCTTTCCTACATATTCATACTTTTCTCTTGATATTTGCCAAATTTGATGAGTTTATTTTGTTTTCAGGCCTGGAGTTCCAGGGGCTCCTTTGCCAGGAAGAGCCATTCTCTCAATGAATGGATTGAGCTATGGAGTAATCCGGGTCAATACTGAAGATAAAAATTCAGCACTGACAGTCCAGGATGTGGGACATGTAATGCCTGGTGGTGAGTTCTCAAAAGTACCATTTGGTTTTTCATAAAAATGTGTCATTAGAAGTAGTACAGAATGATAAAATATGAGATTCAAAACCAGGAATCCAAAATTTGGTACTTAGTCATTTAGTTTCTCAAAGCCTCTCTAACAGTTTAGTGATTCTAATTATACTTACCTTCCAGCAGTATTGTATGATTTAATTATAAATGTGATTATGGTTATTCACATGGAAAGCTAAGTACTGAGTGATCTCAAAGTTGTCTGGCTTTCACTGTAATTGCCAAACCATTGGGACTGGCAGAAAGTTAAAGCACACTGCTTCCCTGAGTGTTTGAATTTCATCTGCCTAGGGGTAAATTAATTTAACCTGTTTCTTTGGACTTTGCAGTCGTGTCTAATATGTCATTATCTTAAAAGCTTCAATATACATCGGTTATATGTTTTATTCGCTAAGTTAAAAAAATTATTTATCATCAGGGTTAAAAAAATGGAAACTATACCTAAGTAGTTTCTATTTTTAACATTCTTATTTGCTATTCTTACTTAATTCTACTCAGTAGACACAAAACTTTCATGTGTTCACAAGGGTAAAGCTGTTATTTTACAAAGGTTTTCCAGGATCTCTGTTCCTTAACTATATTTCCTGTACACTAGGGATGATGTGCATTGTGAGACCTGAAGGGCCTCCCCAACTCTGCAAAACAGATGAAATTGGAGAAATCTGTGTCAGCTCCAGAACAGGAGGCATGATGTACTTTGGGCTTGCTGGTGTGACCAAAAATACATTTGAGGTACATGATATTAAAAATTTACAGGGAAAATGTGTGGTGAGGGTGTCACTAGGGTAGATGAGCTGGCTGATAGAAAAAAGCATAATGTAATAGTCTGAGAGCGAGTACTCGGAAGCTAGACTGCCCAAGTTCAAATCTTACCTCTGCCACTCACTAGTCTACCTCAACTAAGTTGCTTAACCTCTGTGCCCCAATTTCTTCATCTTTAAGATGTAAGTAATTATAATACCCCATAGGATTGTTGTGACAACTAAATGAGTAAATGTTTATGGAGTGCTTAGACTAGACCTGGCATACAAGATGTGCTACAGCTTACCTGTTAAATAAATAAAGCGTAAGAGGCTTCCTGTGGTGAATATGCCATGGTTTAAGCTGTATAAGCCCAAAAGTTTAATTTTGAGAGTATATAGTGAAAATGGATCCATCTGTCAAACACACATAACTGAGCTCATAAAGACTGATCTAAATCAGAATACTAGATTACTAATAAAAATGAAAAACTGTCTTATCACAGGGGCAGATGACTCTCATTATTCAAATTTTCAGTCAGACAAGTATTTATTGAGTACCTTCTAGTCATATAAGTAAGTATAAGTATTTATTGAGCACCTTCTATGTGCCTGGCACTGTTCTAGATGCTTGAGGTACATCCAGAGAACAGAACACCACAAATAGCTCGTATTCTAGTATAACTAATACATTGTTTTCCTGCAGGCGGTTCTACATGTGAAGCCACATTGTAATGAAAGTTTGCCTGGTGAGCCTGCAAGTCAGACAGGCATAAGTAATTTTCTGTATTTCATAATTGGGATTAAACCTGTCTCAGCTACTCTAGTTTGTGGGCCATGTCCCTTTCACACAAGATAGGGCTTATGTGACTACTGCCAATTTTCAGTTTTTCACGCATCCTTTTTCTTATGCTAGAGTAGTGGTTCTCAATACAGCAGGGTATGTCTATCTACCATCCCATTTGAAAATCAATATATGTACTTATGTACTGGTAATAATAGATATAACTGACGAGAGAGTATTATCTATATAAATGTTGTGGTATCTGAAAAAGCTTGGGAATTTATGGGCTGACCATTTGTGTTTACACAGTCAATAATGGTATGATATAATGATTAAATGTCTGTCTTTTCTGTCATAATCACTGTTATTGCTATATTCTTGCCCTATTGTTAAAGGTTTTCACCAAATCACCTTTATAGTAGACACTCATAAACTCTTCAAGCATATGTTTACTGCTAGGTTTACTTTCAGGTGACTTAATTACCTCAGCTAAATGTATATACATTGTACTAACTTAAATATCACCCTATTCTTTTAATTTACAGTGCTTGGATTACATATATTTCCAATAACTGAATTTTTCTTTATTGCATTTACTTTACTATAAACAAGGTCCTCAAGCAGTGTTTGAAGATACTGATAATATTTTATTATGAGCTTTTCCTATGAGAACAACTGACTAATCAAAATTCTCAGATCTAATACCAAACTGCTAGGTCCTTAGTGATGAAGAAATTTTGAAATCTGTGGTATAAATGTAATAATAGTGATGTAGGATAAAAATCCTAACCAAAAAAAGGAGAAAACTATTGCCTATGATTTAGAAAGCTAAATCTTAAAAACAAAAACAAAAGCCCTGAGGAGTTTTATAAATTAAAGTTTATGTGTTTACTTACTGGATTCTTATATTTAAACCCTGAGGAACAAACTCATAGATACAGAGGACATTTTGATGGTTGCCAGATGGAGGTGGGGAGAAGGGAATTCGGGGTGGTGAGGTTTGAGAAAGGTGAAGGGATTAAGTTCAAATTGGTAGTTGCAAAACAGTCATGGGGATATAAAGTAAGGCATAGGAACATGGTCAATAATATAGTAATAACTATGTGTAGCTCCAGGTGGGTACTAGACTAGTCAGGGGGATCACTTCTTAAATTATATAAATATCTCACCACTATACTATATACCTGAAATGAATATAAAATAATACTGAATATTAACTGGAATTGAAAAATTAAAAGTATTGGGGAGGTGAAGGGGAACAAGAGGTTCAGATTTCCAGGTATAAGACAAATAAGTCATGGGGATGTAATGTACAGCATAGGGAATACAAGGGCTGTCCAGAAAGAGTCCATCTATTATCAATATAATGAGAACGGTTACATGGGTGTATACTTTCCAGATAGCCCTCATATAGATTGTGATTGCGAGGTACAGTGACTGTCAGATGGTTGTGGACTCATCATCATGGTGATCAATTCTTTAGGTATATAAATGTTGAATAACTATGGTGTACATGTAAAGCTAATATAAGATTGTATGTTAGCTATATTTTAATCTTTTAAAAAGTAAACTCTGAAGAGTTTTCCAACATGGTTAGCATTTCACTAGGATGAAGGACCTACTAATGATTGATGAGAAAATAATAGTGTAATTTAAAAATAAGCCACTGGAGAGAAAAGCTTCCATATCACATGTGAGAGCAAAGAACCAGTTTTCCATTTCAAACTTACTAGCTGTTTGATTTGTGCCTCACTTTCTCATTTGTAAAATGGAAGGAATAATCTAGTTTAATAGGGTTGTCTCGAGGATTAACTGTAAAGCAACTGGTCCTGTGGCTGGCACTTATTAAGCATTTAAAACATGTTAGTTCTTGTTATAATTTTTCCTACCGTATTTTCCGGCGTATAAGACGACCGTGCGTATAAGACGACCCCCTAATTTTACAGTTAAAACATAGGTTTAGGCCTATATTCGCTGTACAAGACTACCCCCCACTTCCGAGGCTGTAGTCTTATACAGCGAATATAGGCCTAAACCTATGTTTTAACTGTAAAATTAGGGGGTCGTCTTATACGCACGGTCGTCTTATACGCCAGAAAATGCGATATGTAGAGGAAAAAAGAAATCTCAAAAATTAAAAGGGGAAAAAAACAATCAAACAGGACAAATATACAGGAAACATGAATAAGGTATTTATAAAAGAATACAAATGGCCAATAAGCAAAGGAAAGAAAATTCATCTATCTTTCTAATAAGGAAATGTAATTAAAGTTAATATCTTTTTTTTTTTTTTTTTTTGCCTACCAGATTGACAGTTTAAAAAAATGATAATAGATAATATGAGTCAAGTCAGAGTATAGGAAAGACAGACAATTCTGATATGGTACTTGAGGAGTGTAACTGATATAACAGTTTTGTAGGACAGCTTGTTAAAATTGAAAAGATTCATGCCTTTCACAAATGCACAAAAATATATACAGGAGTATTCAGTAAAGCACTATTTGTAATAGGGAAATATTCGAATGACCTACACAGCCATAAAGACTGTTTACTTTCTAATGGCTACTAATGCTAATCATTTCCTGAGTACTGATTCTGGACCAGGCTTATGTTTGTGAATCTGTTTACGTCCTCTTAGTCTTTACCCTAAGCCTGTGAGAGGCATTGACAGTTTCATTTTATGGCCTAAGAAACAGGTTTAGAGAAGTCTAGGAACTTGCCTAAGGTTCACATACTAGTAAGTGGCATAGCCAGAAATTGAACTTATGTTTGACTCCAAGGGCTCTGCTATCCTGTCTTCCATGTGATTTTTTTTATTATAGGACTAGGGGATGCCAGGATGGCTCAGTGAATTAAGCACTGCTTTGCAGACCCAGGGTCCAAGGATCGAATTCCAGCCCCGGCCTGTGTGAACCCATATGCTGAACTGGGGTGTGCTTCCCATGCGGGAGGCCCCAGTTCGGTTCTCAGCTCCCTGTTTCGGCCCCTGTCTTGAGGGGATGTGCCTCCCATGTGGGAGGCCCCCAGCCCAGTTCCCGCCCTGCATAGCCCCTGCCCACCTGTATGAAACAAAACCATGTCAAAAACTAATGACGTACAACTATGAAGACTGCTCTGGGCCCTCCCCCTTCTCTTTGTCTCTGTCTGTCAAAAACAATAAAATAAATCTTTTTTAAAAATAAAAAATAATAAAATGAAATATATTTTTAAAGAAAAAGCTTAGATTTTCACTTTTCTTTCTTCTGTTTTTTCAGGTGATTCCAGTGAATTCTTCAGGCTCTCCTGTTGGAGACATGCCATTCATTCGGTCAGGACTGCTGGGGTTTGTAGGTCCGGTAAGTAATGCTTTGTAGGGCCAGTAAGTGATGCTTTCATGTGTGTTTTGGTGCATCTTATTCAAATACTTGGACTTGACTTCACAGAATAGAACAAATTCTAATTAGTTTAAGAGTGTTATAAGGTCGCTTAACTTATATTTAGAGCATTTCCTGTAAGAATGCTATAAATGAGTTAATGTCTATTGCTTCTATTACCCAAGTTTGTTTGACTTCTTCAAGTTAATACATTATTTTTATTTTCAAAACTCTTCACTTATTCTTGCTACCTTTCTTTAATTTGATTAGTATGCTTCAATAAGTTAGGAGAATGCTGAAAAAAAGTCACCTTTAGTAGCAAAGAGAAACCATAATAGTATACAAAGCATTTTCATACAAATTATCAGCACTACAACTTGTGTAGTAGTAAATTCTTTGAATGACAACAATTTTTTTTTCAGCAAATGGTATTTATAGTCACTGGGTTTATGAAGACAATTAAGACACAAAACCTGTTCTCAGAGAGCTCATAGCTAGCTTCATGAGCCAACAAGGAGGCAGAAAGCCAGATCATAAAGGGCCTTGCATGAAATAATAGGAACTTTGGATTTTATTTTATAAGTACCGTATTTTCCGGCGTATAAGACGACCGGGCGTATAAGATGACCCCCTAATTTTACAGTTAAAACATAGGTTTAGGCCTATATTCGCTGTATAAGACTACCCCCCCACTTCCGAGGCTGTAGTCTTATACAGCGAATATAGGCCTAAACCTATGTTTTAACTGTAAAATTAGGGGGTCGTCTTATACGCCCGGTCGTCTTATACGCCGGAAAATACGGTAATAGGCATTCATTATCATAGTTAAGCCCAATACCTCCTTCCATCTCTAATTAGTACTTCCTTCCCTCTCTTTCGTCTCTTAACAGATTGAGTTGTATAAGAAAAGACCTAATTTTATTTTATTTCTTCACCTTCATTTATGGGTAACAGTGGGGGCTAGGGCATACTTCTAAGAGATTCATTCTCCTAAAAATAAGCCTATACCTACTGTGTAGACTTCTTCATTCAGCACCAAGAAATTCTCATAAAAGATCCAGCTCCTTTTAGCTAACCATGCACTATTGACATCCAAGGTGGAGCTCCAGCCATCATATCTGCATTGCAGGAAATAGGACAGAAGAAAAGGCAGCCCTACTGTCTCTTAAGGAAGATTCCCTGGAGTTGCTGCAAAACACTTTTCACTTATATCTCATTGTTCTGAACTAATCACATGGCCACATCTAGCTGCAAGGGAAGCTAAGATGCAGTCTTTATTTTGGTCAGCCAAGCCCAGCTAAAAAAATCTGTTACTGTGAAAGAAATGGGGAAACGGATGTGGGAAACTAGCCGTGATGGCCTCATTCTCTTTATTTACTTTCACTGTAGCACTTTTCAGATGGTGTTAGAAATCGCTGGTTCTCTTCGTCTTCTGTGATGGACCAGTAGCTTCTTGAGATAGAGATTATGTCTTCCATAGCCTAGTCATGTGTGGCACTGCATTATAAATCAATGAGTAACATTTACTTGGAGATAACTACTGCATAATGAATAAATGTAAATGGTCGAAGACATTTAGGAATTCTGTAATGAATGGAAAAGTTATTTTATTGTAAATAGGTCTGAAAAATATTTAGTAAAAATGATTTAAATAATATTAAACATTATTTGCACAGTGATGCTTTTAGGGCATTGACAGCAGACTTTCCTGTAGCTCTGTTATCTTACTGGAAAGGAGAAGCTCCTACAGTGTTCCTTTGTCTCTTCTTGATTAGCCTGTTTCTAACCTTGCCAGATAGAAACAGCAGTGCCCTTATAAATCTGAAATGGTCATTCTCAGGAAGCTGGGATGGCTCAGTGGGTTAAGCGCTTGCTTTGCAGCTCCAGAGCCCGAGGATCGAGTCCTGGCCCCGGCAGACCCATATGCTGAACTGGGGTGTGCCCCCAGTTCAGTTCTTGCCAGGACCTATGAGGGAGGCTCCTAGCCCAGTTCCTGCCCTGAGCAGCCCCATGCCCACCTATGGAGTGAAACTATATGGAAAACTAATGCTGTCAACTGTGGAGACTGCTCTGGGCCCTCCCCCTTCTCTCTGTCTCTCTGTCTGTCTGACTTTTTCAAAAAACAATAAAAATAAATCTTTTAAAAAAATGAAATAGTCATTTTTACATTAAAATTGCTTTAATCTTCCTAATTCCAAACTTAACATTTTTCTCTGTATCCCATGAATAAAAGACTAACTAGTACATAATCATAGTTGGGAAAATAAACTATGCTTGTGTGCCATCCTAGTTGCTTTCTTACAAAATTCCTTCCTAAGAGTTAAGAGTCAGTATAAATGGATTCCCTTCTTATATACTGTAAAATCCCATTAATTGTGAGGTACCCCTGATTTTTCCACTGATTTCCAAGATACTGAAATGTGAAACACTTTTTTTTTTTTTTTAAGATTTATTTTATTGCTTTGAGAGAATATGAGAGAGAGAGAGAGAGAGAAAGGAGGAGCAGTTTCCATAGTGTACATCATTAGTTGTGACATAGTTTCATTCCACACAGGGGTTGCTTTCTTATATTTTTGATGAGATTTATTTCAAGGCAGGAAGTAACATGTCTGTTGTACTCTTTAAGTAGTGGAAATCAAGGTACATCATTGTTACCTTTCAGGGCAGCTTGGTGTTCGTGATTGGAAAAATGGATGGCTTACTGATGGTTAGTGGTCGAAGACATAATGCGGATGACATTGTTGCTACTGGATTGGCTGTTGAATCAATAAAGACTGTTTATAGAGGAAGGTGAGTAGTACAAAGTTCAAATGTTAGAATTATCAATGGAATCTAAATATATCTTCATAGGGTGACTGGAGTTATATTCTATAAATTCTCTTTCCAAGTGATTGGGTTATTTTTGGTTAAGCATAGTAAATACTTGGCTCTGAATATTTATTTGAAAATGTTTGATTCTTTGTATGTAATTGAGAAGAGTAAGACATAACCATATTCTATATTTCAGTCTTTACTATTTGTTGAGTCCTAACGACTGAGGAAAATTCTAAAATGTTAAGCTTTTTACATTCCTTCAATACAGTAGTCTAATGGAGATAGATGCTACTTTGTAAGAGTTGTACACCTACAAATTATTTCTCTTACTCATCTCTTACTAAATTATTGTATTATTTTAATGCAGGGATCGTCAATACATAAGTGTTAATTTCAAATTCCTGGGATGAAGTCCATTAGATAACCTTTTTTCTTTGCTTACTAATCCAAGAAAAGATATTTCAGTAATGGACATTCTATTCAATAGTTTACAATCATGGATATATGTCATTAAAACAACCTTGGTGTCCCTTTAGTTTTTGAAGAAGAAAAATTAAAGCAATAGAGAACCAGTTCCTAAAGTGTACAGTTTTTTGGAATGGTGTGGTTTCCTATGAGATGTAAACTCCATGGGGCACAAGACTGTCTATCTTTGGTCACAGCTGTGTCCCCAGCACAGTGCCTAGCACACAGTAGGTATTCCATAAATATGTGTGGAAGGGAGGGAGGAAGGGAGATGGTCAACCTTGCTGCCATAGTCAGGTCTCCAGTGACTTCCCATTATTTCATATATTCATTCAACAAATATTTATTGGGTATCAACTGTGTGCCACTGTTCTAAAAGCTCAGGGTGTGGCAGTGAACAAAATAGGCCTTGTGAAGCTTACATTCTCATTGGGTGGAACAGACAGTAACCACGTAGGGAAATAGATAACATGTGAGATGGTGATAAGTGCTATGCAGAAAAAAACACATGGGGGTGGGAGTGTGCTTGCCAGTTTATGTAGGGTGGTCTGGGAATGCCTCACTAGCAAGGGGACGTTTGAGCGGAGACCGCACTCAGAACATCCCCCTCCCCTTGGCCTACAAGGTCCTCTGTGTGACCACCCAGGCCTGGCTCTGACTTCTCCCCACCACTCTCTGCTTCACCACTCTGCTCCAGGCACACAGGCCTTCTTGCTGTTCCTCAAACCTGCCAAGCTCGTTCCTACCTCAGAACCTTTTCGCTTTCCGTTCCTTCTGCCCGGAAACCTCTTCCTCCAGATCTTCGCGTGGCTCGCGTCCTCACTTCATTCAGGTCTCTGCTCCAGTGTCCACTCCCCAGGGAAGCGCCCCAACCACCCTGCCTTCATAGTACTTCCTGCACACCCCTCCCCCCCTTCACCCTGCCTTAGTTTTCTCCCAGTGTACATTACAACATGACATTTACATTTGTTTGTTCTGTCTCTCTGACATGCAAACTCCACAAAGACAGAGCCTTTGTCTTATTTATCACTGTGTCTCAACATTCACGACAGTGGTGCTTAGTTCATGTTTTTTGAGTCCTTGTTTTGATGGTAATGATCGTGACATTTTCTTTTCTAAACTACTCATTTCTGGGTAGTGTGGTGGGACTGTCTTCTCTCTGTATTCCAACTGAGCAAAGAAAATAGAACTGATTGTGAAGGGAGTCCTGATGTGTTTGATCTGTCTCTCTTAGAATTGCTGTGTTTTCTGTGTCTGTGTTTTATGATGAGCGCATTGTGGTGGTTGCGGAACAAAGACCCGACGCATCTGAGGAAGATAGTTTCCAGTGGATGAGCCGTGTGCTGCAGGTGAGCACCTCATGGTTCTGTGTCAGGGTCAAAGGTGGCAGCAGCCACTACTTAAGCATTTTCTTTGATGGACTAGTTATACCACCTTATTTTTTTCTTTTTTTTTTTTTTTTTTTTTTTTTTTCACATTTATAGAGAGAAATTATCTTTTTGTCTTCAGTGCATAGTTATTTCTATTTTACTTTTTGACAGATAGAGAGAGAGACAGAGACAGAGACAGTTAGAGAACCGAACTGTGGGAACTCCCCAGTTCAGCATGTGGGTCCTGCCTGGGCCGGAGCCGGGATTCGA
>PVKE010006646.1:0-27866 GCA_004027555.1 Craseonycteris thonglongyai | reverse complement strand
TTATTTTTTTCTTGCCAATCACTATTCAAACATTCTGGATACTATGAGCAAAATCATGTATTTAATACCATTTCTCCTTGTGAACTACATAGTATTTTTCTGCTCGGGTTGCCAAACATAATTAAATTGACTTTTCTCAGCAAATTCTTTTATTTTTTGTGCCTGAGTGGTTACAACTCATAAAAATGTTATAACTGTGTCCATATGTGGAGTACATTTTTGACAGTAATCAATCCACTTGTCAACAGCTACAGTCTTACTCCATGGTATTAAAGTGGTGCTTAGAATATAAGGGACCCAAGAAAATACAGGATGTTGTTCTTACTTTGAAGGGGCTTTACTGTCGAATCAGACATCTAGAGACGTAAACCATTAGGGAAAAAGAAAGATTAGGGATCAGTGTAAGGGATATGTTTCTAGAGCAGGTAGGCTAGAATGATGAAAAGAGCTTAGGCTTTATTTAGAATCACACTTTGAATCCCAGCTCCATTCCCTACCACATATGTGCCTTTAGGCAAGTTACATAACTTCATTGAGCTTATTTTCTAACCTATAAAGTAAGTATAAAACAATGTATAATAATTTCAGAGCTTTTGGAAGAATTAATTGATAGCAATTAGATAATTAACTGCCTATATTCAGTAATGATAATGGTGATTATTATTAATAGCAAAAATAATAAGCATAATCTCTAATGGGGAGTTTAGAGAGTCCTACTCTATCTTAAATAACATTCCCTTTCACTCTCTGTCCACTCATCTTTATTTTTCTACTTAGTATTTATTACCATATAATTATGTTTATATTTACTGTTTTCTACATCCACTTAATATAAGCCCCATGAAAGCCAAGACTTTATATCTTTTGTTCCTTGCTCAGTCCCCAAAACCTGTTAGCTGTACCAGCACATTATCATAGTAGGCCCAGTAAATGTTTGTTGGATAAATAGAGGGTTCAAAGAAAGCATGGGTCGTCCTTGCCATAACAGCTTATCTGTTATAGGGAGAGTTCCCAGTGTCTGTAACTTGTCTGCTTGGAGCATTCAGATTAGTAACTGCCAGTTAGTAGTAATGTTGTGTATAGATGGTGCAAGCAAGAGATGAGTGATAGGGCTAGATGAGTTTTAAGATTCCTTTCTATCCTCAGGGTCTGTGATTCTGAATAATCAACTGGTATAGCATTGGCTGTGAATAGTGGAAAATTCAGAGAGGAGAAAAAGAATCTACTGAAGATAGACTAGACAGAAAAAACTATAAGGAAGGTGAAACTTGTCTGATCTCTGATAGATGGCTAAGAATCGGACCTTCAAAGAGAATATTTTTTCTGCTATTCATATTTTCAAACAAGTAAACTGCTTATTTCATTCAGAATGAACTTTGGAGCATAATGGTTGAATAGTGTGGTGAATTATATACATTTTTTCCTGTTACAGGAAACTGAAATTTCCCAAGATGTTTTTTTTCCCTGAAAAGCAACGATAGGAATTAAATGCAGTGCTAATTTACTAATTCATATTCTGATAAACATGATTTGGGATCTGATTGGAACATGAAATAAGAGGGCATTAATTTCCCAGTCTTGGTTGGTAGCTTCTCATCTTAGGGCACTTGGATCCATAGTAGAATAGTAAGGTAGAGCCCAGGGGTTAATTCCAGGTCTCTGTATAACAAACTAAATGCCTAGCTCAGTATCTTCTAAGTAGGGTGGTCATAGATGACTTAACCAGACAGTGCATTTTTAGTGGAAAATCCAGACTGCATTTGCTAACTTTCTGTATATTCTCAGATACTAGAGACTTAGGAACTCTGGCAGACTTGCCATTTCCTGGTTGTCTCTGTAGGTTAGTAAGAGAGCCTAAGGAATTGATTTTCAAGTTTATTCCTTTGACCTTTTAAGTTGTTTCAATAAAAGTCCTTGTATGTCTTTCTGATTATTGGTGCATTCTTCTAACCCTGTCATCTGATATGGTTGGAACTGGTTTGTTTGATTGGTCAGTTAGTTTTAAAAGGTGGTTGAAGCAGAAAAATCATAAAAATGACAAATTCTTCAAGTATTCAATTTTAATGCAAAACATAGAAGTGTGTACTCATTTCATGTAGTGTGACAATGAATACATCAGTTAGACTTCCAATTCAAAGTATTTCCGTAAACTACATCCAAATGCAGTGTCTTTGGTTTCTGGTTTCATTTCCTTTAACGTAGACTAGAACATGAGTATTTGAAAAAGGACTAGAATACATAATCCTTACCTTTTAGAACTAACTTGTTTACCTCTCAACAGTACTTTTTTTAGGAGCTAGTTCACCTTTAATGAGTCTTCCCAAAGCATAACTCTTTCTGTCATTTTGTACTAGTTTTTTATCAGTTGATTTAATAGTTAATTAAGTCACGTGAACACAGTAACAAGAATAACTGGCATAAGGAGTGTAGAAGCGAGCCCAGCTGGTGCCCCGCCAGCACACAGGTGTGTGGCGGGAGCATAGGGGCCCCCAGGGCTCAGTGTGCGGTGTTTTGCAGAGGGGAGTCCTGCTAACCTGGGGAACCACTTAAGCATGGGCCCACTCACAGACCTTCTGTTGTGTTCATCATGAAAACACTTTGCCTCTATTTAATTGAGCTACTTTGGACAGCTAACATAGTAGGAGAACCAAAACAAATTTCTAGGTCTTTGAATATTATCCCTTAAGGGAGAACATATTAAGGCTTGCAAATCAGTATTCACCTCTGTCCATTTAGATCATATCTTACCCTTCTTCTCTTGACCCCTGCCATCACTGAAAGGATTGGGTACCTTTAAATGTATAGGATCTTAATTATTTACCAGATTCTAGACCTAGAATGGGTTGAGAAAGAAAAATCCTAGAGTAGAATAATAGATTATGTTAAGAGGATGTCAAATGTAGTAACATTAATCTCACTGAATTGTTTTTTTTGTGTGTGTGTGTGTTTCTAGGCGATTGATAGCATTCATCAAGTGGGGGTTTATTGTCTTGCTCTGGTGCCTGCCAATACATTGCCAAAAACTCCACTAGGAGGGATTCATATATCTCAAACAAAACAGCTCTTTCTGGAGGGATCTCTACATCCGTGCAATATCCTCATGTGCCCACATACATGTGTGACCAATCTGCCAAAACCCCGGCAAAAGCAACCAGGTAAAGTGCTGACTTTGAAGATATAATATTAAAATTGCAATTTCAGGAAGCTGAGTTCTTTTAGCATGGTCCTTTCTCTAGAATTAGACTTTATGAAGTTTATTAACATAAGAATAGTTATCAGCTGACCAAAAGTAGGGAGGACTGAGACCCTGCAGAATAGACTTCTCTGGGTTTAGCTTCCTCATCTGAATAATTCTTAGTAGTGTTCCTATTTCCTCTTGATGTGAGGTATGAGATTAAGATGATCAGAATCTACTTGTGGGAGTAGAATAAAGCAATTCCTACAGAGAATGTTCTGATAATAAGAACAGCTTTATTGAGTGCTTACTATAAGCCAAATATGAGCTAAGTTTTATATTTTGCAAATGTGATCCTAAAGCTTTGTCCCCAGCTATGGAAAGTAAGAATTGTGTCCAAAGTTATATAGCTAGTTAGTAGCAGAGGTGAGATTCACATTAATTGCTACTCAAATCCACTCTCTGAATTGCTACGTTATTCTGTCTTTCTATCAGAATTATTTTACCTAAGAGTCATCCCTCATTCCATTGTAGCTTTAAGGGTCTGATTTGGGCCATGTAACACCTCTGGGGAGCAAGATACTTAATTCAGAAATTTCCTGAATTGTAAGCAGAGATAAATAGCAAGTTTGGCATTTATCGTATTCCTACGAATTCAAGGTACAAATAAAGAGTACGGTATGTGAACTGCCATATGGAAAAGAGAAAACGAGTGATCAGTTTCATTGCTTGCTTAGTTTCTGAGCAGACCTAGTTTATGGCGCTGTAAAGGGAACTAAAGGCAGGAGCAGTTGATTGGTGGTCAGTCACGTTAAACTATTGCGGTTCAGTTCAACATAAAATCATTAATTTTTTTGTTGTTGTTAAATTTATTGAGGTGTCATTGGTTGATAAAAATTACATTGTTTCCAGGTGTACTATTCTACATTACATTGTCTATACATTGCATTATGTGCTCATCACCCAAAATCAGCTCTTTCCATCACCATATATTTGATGCCCCCTTCCTTCTCCCCCATAGCCCCAGCTCTCCCACCCACCTCCCCCCTTACCCTCAGGTAACCACTAAACTATTGACTGTGTCCATGAGTTTTTGTTTCTTTGTTACTTTCAGTTTTATATTCCACCTATGAGTGAGGGCATATGTTTCTTGAAAATCATTACATTTTTATTGATGCTTTTTTATTTTAATTGAGAAATTAATGAGAGACTCCTGGTTTCCTATATTCCTGAAAACATATGAGAGCCAAAATCTGGCCTTTACAGATCCTGCTACCACCACACATTCAGAAACACACACACACACTGTGTATGTACATCAGCAGCATATCAGCCTCCAAATGTGGTAGGAAGAGAAGATAGAAGAGGGAAGATTAGGAAGAAAAAAAGAAAGGGTGGCATTCTATTATATTTCTATAAGGTAGCTTCTGCTGAAAGGTAAACATATATGGTAATAAAATATAGATACGCCTCCATTTTTATCAGGATATTAAAATGTTAATATACTCTGCTCTGCAATAGTTATTACTTTAGTGGTGTGGTGGCTAAGATCATATCACAGTTGTTTATCTATTAATAGATGTTATTGTCAGCTCACCAACTAACCTTATCTTAGTGTGTACAGAACTAAAGTAGTACATATGATATTTACCAGTTTCTGCTAGTGGAAATAAGGGTTTATATAAACTAACATTCTAAAGAGGCAGTTAAAATCAAGAAGTCTATATTACTAATTAAGAAATATATAAAAAGAAACATCTTCATATTACCGGCCTAAGGTAGCTGACATGTAAAACACAATTCTTCTCCATCTCAAATCTTATTACACTGAAGTCCTACATTCATTTGTCATGAGTAAAACCCCATTTTAAATAGCATTTAATCTAAGATTGCTTGAACAAAACTTTCATTTCATAGTAGATGCTTAAAAGATGCTAATTAGAGACATAGTAGATACTTATAGACCAATTTTTTGCTAACCAGATTCCAACAAATGTAATTAAGTGATAAAACCTATGTAAAAGATTTATTTCTAAGTCCACATAAGTATAACATCCATCTGTCTTATGAAAGCACTGGGTTTGGATTTTGTGTTTTTGCTGTTCATTGTCATTATCTGCTGAGATCTTAGTAAGATACATATGGGTCAGACCAAAGCAGTTTGAAAATCATGGCGTAGATGAGGTGGCGATGAAAGGGATAGCATGACAGGTTGGGGTTTAAGAATACAGAAAGTGGAGATGAGTAGAAATGAGATTTTTTTTTAAATGGGGGAAAAAAAAAAGAGAGAGAGGAGAAGGAAAGGAAGAAGGAAAAAGTGTTAAGCAGCCTAGTGATAAAAGTGTCATTGCGATGCCTATTGAGGTGATTGTGTGAAGAATGGGAGTGTATTAGAAATGGTTTTGGCTGCAAATTTCAGAAAAATAGTAACAACAGCTTAAATAAGACACAAGTTTATTTCTTTCTCAAGTAAAAGAAATGCAGAGCAAGGCAATCTAGGTCTAAAATGGCAGCTCCTCAGTCATTATGGTTCCAGCTTCCCATCTTTTTGCTCTGGCATTATATCAGCCTATTGTTACAGATATGCTACATACCAAATAACCCTAAAACTCAGAGGCTTAAAATACGAAGCATTTGTTTTTCACATGTGGGAAGGTGAGTGTACTGAGCTTAGCTGGGATCAGCTGGGCGTGGCTTGACTCCAGGCTGTTCCCTGTGTCTCCTCATGGATTCAGCAGCTACCTAGGCCATGTTTTTCTCAAGGCATATGGCAAAAGCAAGAAGGCAAACCAAATTATACATGCATATTTAAAACTATGTCTTCTAAATTTCATTGTCCCACAAAAATTAGACTATGCCCAAATTCAATGGAACAGAGAGATATACTCCTCCCATGTAATTACAGCAAGGACAAGGGGAAAGCAAGGATATTAGGAAAATGATACAATCTGCCACAGCCATCTTTGGCATCCTGCCTCAGGGTCCATTTAGGCTCCCTGACCTCCAGCCATCTTTTCTGCATTCTAGCTGCAGGTGGGAAGAAAAAAAAAACAAAGAAGGGAATACCCCTTTAAGCATATTTTCTGGAAATTGCATACATTTCTTCATCTTACATAGTCTTAACCCACGTTAAAGAACGTAGTCTTTATTCCAGGCATTTGCCCAGTTAAAAATTGGGTGTTGTTTTTAAGGAAGAAAAGGAGACTAGATATTGTAGTTGATGACTAGCAGTCTTTGCCAGAGAAAATTTACAAAGTTTTGTGGTAAAAATAAAAAGTCATATTTATAAGTAGAGCCAAGTGTCAGCAATTAGCCTCCTAGATGCTATTGCCTTTAGTTATTTTTTACCGTCTGTGACCCATAGACTCAAAGAAATACACACAGAAGGACCTAAAGAAATTGCTGCTGAATTATTTTTGTTGTTTTAAACTACTCTGAAAAGTTACTTTTTAAAACTGTCACACTTTTATTTAGTTTGCATTGTGAATCCAGGATTGGACAATTTACACAATCAAATACAGAGACTCTGCCTATATAAAAGCCTATCTCCAATATGATAATAACTTATGCAGTGTTTTAGGAAGGAATTTTTCATATTATACTCAAAATTGCTGTAGGCCCTTTGTATACTAAAAGAGTTCAGTGTTGGAGTACTTTACCCTTTTTGAATTTTTTTTTTTTTAATATTTTATTTGTTTATTTATTTTTGACAGAGAGAGAGAGAGAGAGAGAGAGAGATACAGAGACAGAGAGAGAACTGAGCTGGGGGAGCTCCCAGTTCAGCACATGGGTCCACACGGGCCGGGGCCGGGATTCGATCCCTGGTCCCCGGCGCTGCAAAGTGAGTGCCCAACCCACTGAGCCATCCCGGCTTCCCCATGAATTTTTTATTTGATTTTAAACTTCTTAAATGTTTTATTTTGAAATAATTTCACATGTAAAAAGTTGCCAAATAGTACAAAGAATTCCCTTGTATTCTTACCCAGCTTCCCCAAATATTTAAAAGTGGTTCTGTGATTTAAGTGATTTTCTTTCCCAGCTGTTTCAATATATTCAAGATCAACCTATTTGGGCAGTAAAAGATATTTAATATTAACCTATGCACGGCATCAGCATTAGTCAAAACTTGGCTAACAAAAAAGCAAGTTGAAAATTATTTGAAGAGTATATTCAACTACTGCTTTCTAATGATGGTTCACCAGAATATTGTATTTTTAAATATTTTCTTAAAAAGATTTATTTCACCGGTTAAAAGAAAAAGAGAGAGAGAAGGGGGGAGGGCCCAGAGCAGTCTCCATAGTTGTCCATCATTAGTTGTGACATGATTTCATTCCACACAGGTGGATGTGGGGCTGCTCTGGGTGGGAACTGAACAGGGGGCCTCCCACATGGGAGGCAAGAACCTTCACCACCATCTCAGCAGTTCCTAGTTGCACCGAAGTTCAGCATATGGGATTTACATGGGCCAGGGCCAGGACTTGATCCCTGGACCTCACGGTTGCAAGGCATGATCAAGCTATCCTAGCATCCCAGAATATTGTATTTTTTATGTTACACATTCTGTGGAAGTCTGCTGAGATCTGTTTGTTTTAATGGCTGAGTGAGAGGGTAAAAATACTGTGACCATGGCATGTAATAGTATTTCTCAACAGCAAGGGGAAGACTGCTGAGTTGTCAGCTGATTTTTGTTCTAATAGCCATCTTCACAGTTTGGTTCAGTAGAGTCTTAAGAAAAGCATACAGTACGCTACCATTTTTTTCTTGATAGAGGGAACATTCTCCATTTTTATTTTTAATTATCTAACCTATGGAAAAGTTGAAATAATAGTATGATAAACACCCATGTACCTTCTGCTAGGTTTACCAATTGTTAACATTTTTTACTGAACTCTTTGAAAATAAATTACAGACATCATGACACTTCACCCCTCAGTGTTTCAGCAATGAATCTCCAAAGAACAAAAATATTCTCCTATAATGTTCCTAATCAACCACAGTGCCATTATCCTATTAAGAAATTTAATTTTAATATAACACTTTTATCCAATAATACCCAGTCTATATTCAAATTTCACCACTTGTTTATTATAGCTTAATTTTTAAAAATTCAGTATTGGGAAGCTGGGATGGCTCAGCAGGTTAAGCACTTGCTTTGCATCCCCGGAACCTGAGGATCGAATCCCTGGCTCCGGCTCAGGTAGACCCATGTGCTAAGGTGACCAGATTTTAACATTGGAAAAGTGGGACACCATTGACCGGGGGGGAGGGGGTTCTTGATTAAAAATTTGGTCTATCTCCTGCCATTCCCTAGCTTGTCATGCATTCTTTCCAAAAATCGGGACTTTTTTAAAACGCCGTGGGATGCAGGACAAATTGTTAAAAATCGGGACTGTCCCGCCAAAAGCGGAATGTCTGGTCACCTTACCATATGCTGAACTGGGGTGTGCCCCCAGTTCAGTTCTTTCTGGGGCCCATGCAGGAGGCTCCTGGCCCAGTTCCTGCCCTTCGCAGCCCCACATCCACCTGTGGAGTGAAACTGTATGGAAAACTAATGCTGTCAACTATGGAGACTGCTCTGGGCCCTCCCCATTCTCTCTGTCTCTCTCTCTGTCAAAAAACAATAAAAATAAATCTTAAAAAAAAAAAAAATTCAGTATCTAGTCACAGCCATACATTGCATTTGACTGTCATGTCCTTTCATTTAGAATCTCCCAGCCCTATTTTGTCTTCAAGACATGGATGTACTTATTTGAAGATTTCAGGCCATTTGTCTTGTAGAGTGTCCCATCTTATAGGATGGGACATTATTCACTTTTAATAAAGCATTTCTGATATGCCTAATGAACTCACTCTCAGTCCTTGTAGATGGCAGATTTCTTCCCAGACCAAATATTCAATATTATTAAGCCCACTTTTAGGGTTGTATTGTAATTGGAATAGATGAAATTATTTATCAGTAGGAACCAATGCAACCAATTGTCACTTCTTCAAAGTCAAAACTTCCCCACACCCAAGCTACAGAAACCTACCTACTCCACTCCACCCCACAATCCCCTCTCTCCTGTGAATCTATTTTTGCATTTATTTGTGTGTGTACTAGTGGTTGCCTTTTCCCACTAGAATTCAAGCGGTTTGTCCTGTTTTCTCCTCTGTTTCCAATGATTGGAAGAGTACTCAGTTTGAACCAGTTTTGGTCAGTCGGGAAATGCTTTAGAGTATGTATCTTGAACTACCATCTCCAGAAAGTTGATTTTTGCCTTTACTTACAGGTGTGGGCCCTGCTTCTGTGATGGTTGGGAATCTGGTTGCTGGAAAACGCATAGCACAAGCAGCAGGAAGGGATCTCGGGCAAATTGAAGAGAACGATTTAGTGAGGAAGGTAAGTGTTCATTAAGTGTTGATTTTTATAAGCAAGTCAAGGACAGAACTTAAACTTCAGGTATCAGATGGGAAATGTGTTATTCAACTTTTAAAAAGTTGCTGACCCTGATTCTTTTTTCTGCTTTATGACTTTAAGCACCAGTTTCTGGCAGAGATTTTACAGTGGCGAGCCCAGGCAACACCTGACCATGTGCTCTTCATGCTGTTAAATGCAAAGGTATGGAAAATTCAGTGGTATATCAGATCAGCTAGATATGGTGGGAGTAGGTAACATAGGCACTCTTAATCTCATTCTTCAGAAAATTTCTGTTACTAACTCTGAGGAAAGAGTTACTGCTTACTCTTTATGTTGATATGTGAGGAGAAATTGTGTAATCACTTCAAGGTTGAAATGAAACCACCTGCAATGTTATTTAATACTGTCTCTTCTTGTGTTACAATTAAGTCATCTTTGTTTGGTTCTGATAGGAATGATGGGTCCAAGAATGCAATTACATACATAAATCCACAGATGTATAGAATGCATTATGTCATGTAATATTTTACCTAGTTTGACTTTTAATTCTTTGATTTCTGCCAGAAAGAAAATGATTTTAGATCAACATTTTAAGAACCAGAGTATTTTTGGTAAATACTGCTGCCTTAAATAATTTATTGCTAACAGACATAAAATAAGTTGAAAATTCAGAGTGTATTCAACTACTGCTTTCTAATGATGGTTCACCAGGATATTGTATTTTTTAAGTAATACAGTCTGTGGAAGTCTGCTGAGATCTGGTTGTTATAATGGCTGAGTGAGAGGGTAAAAGTACTGTGACCATGGCATGTAACAGTATTTCTCACCAGCAAGGGGAGGACTGCAGGGCTTATTGGAATCCTTTAGGGGACTTACTCAGATTGCCCCCTTCTGCCCTGGTCCCCTTATATTCTGATATAAATACAATAGACTGTTAATCGGAATTCAAGCAACTAGCACTCTTAAGCAACCAGTAAAACAACTGGTAAAAGTTTTTTGCTGGGGAGTCTACTTACATTTATCTGGCATCTAATCCCATAGGTGCCAGTTAACTGAGAGTCTACTGTATTTTACACACACACACACACACACACACACACTTTTGAGAATTAATGCAATGATGGAACTCAATGAAAGGAATATGCTGTTCATTTTAGTGAAGTCACTAAAAACCTTAAGAACCGCTGCTGAATGGTAGAAAACTTTGGGTCTTGCTTGTCCCACCTCTACATGAAGTGAGCTTCTCTTCTAGCCCATGGAATCATTAGGGTCCTTTCATTTCAGTAAGAAGATGTCAGTTAAAGTTATGGCCCTGTGAAGTCCATACCCTAGATATTTGTTAGTGAGCATAACTTTAAATTTGCTTCTTGATTAGAGAAGTAATGCATATGAATAACTAAAGGACATGTAGTTCATTTATTCTTCTGTGTATTATAACATTTTACCTTGGATTAGACCAGATCACCAGAAAGCTTAGTAACCATGTAACATTGTTCCCTCATGCCCAGAAAATTGTTTTTACTGAAGTTTACTTTGCTGCTGTGCCATGGACCAAAAAGAAGAGTGTTATAGAAAATGGCCTTATGAATTTACCTGACTTTAGCCAAAGGGATATTTATTTTAGTATTATAACCCTGATGTCCAACAACAGACAACTGACTAAATAAATTGTGGCATATAAACATGATGAAATACTATGTAGCCATTCAAAACAATGTTATAGAACAAGATTGTTCCAACCTGTGGCCTGTGTGGGCTGCATCTGGCCCAGGAAAGCTTTGAATGCGGCCCAACACAAATTCATAAACTTTCTTAAAACATTATGAAATTTTTTTTGCAATATTTTTTTAAAGCTCATCAGCTATCGTTAGTATTAGTGTATTTTTATGTGGCCCAAGACAATTCTTCTTTTTCCAATGTGGCCCAGGGAAGCCAACAGGTTAGACACCCCTGTTATAGAAGAATATTTAATGACCCAGAAAATACTCATAATGTGTAAGTAGAAAAAATAGGATATAAAACTAATAATAACTAAGTACCTACTGAAGACCCTGTTGAGGAAACTGGGGCACAGAGACATAAAATCACTTGCCTCAGGGAATAGGCTTAGTAAGTAGTAGAAATAGGAAATAAGCGCTTTCATTTGAACCCAGACTGGTTTCATAGCCCACATTCTTAACTAAGACACTACATAGCCTCTTGCAGGTAATATAATATGATACTTTTTTCTTTTTAATGTTCCTTCTGAATATATATATATATATATATTATACTCATTTTTTAAAAACCAGGAAAATTTATGCCAAGATGTTAATAGTGGTTACATCTTATATTTATCTATATTTTCCAAATTTTCTATGCTAAACATGTTCTATTTTACATAACTGAAATAAAAAAAAGTTACTTTTAAAAGAAACAGTTCAGTAAAACTTGTTTTCATCATGAGATATTTTTTGAGATATTCCATTTTGGTAATTAAGACCATATGGCACAATAGATAAAGAACAATTTGGCATTACCCAGTAAAGTTGAGGATAGGCTTACCCAATGATCCAGCTTTCCATTTCTAGATCTATACCTGACCAAAACATATATAATTATACACCAAGATATGTACAATAATGAGTGTCCATCAGCAGTAGAATAGATGAATAGATTGTTGTGTGTTCATACAGTTAAATATACAATAACAAAAACAAATGAACTACACCTAGGCACAGCAGCATAGATGACTCAAGATAATGTTGAGGAAAGAAGCAAAGCACAAAAGTATATAAAGTACAATTCCATTGATATAAAATTCAAATTTTTCACAAGTAATAAAAATTTAAAAGAAAAAGAAATAAACAATTAACATTAAGAAATCAAGACCACATGGCACAGCGGCTTAAGCGCTCGCTTTGCAGCCCCGGAGCCCGAAGATCGAATCCCGGCCCCAGCCCAGACGGACCCATATGCTGAACTGGGGTGTGCCCCCAGTTCATTTCTTGCCAGGGCCCATGTGGGAGGCTCCCGGCCCAGATCTTGTCCTGTGCAGCCCCGTGCCCACCTGTGGAGTGAAACTATATGGAAAACTAATGCTGTCAACTATGGAGACTGCTCTGGGCCCTCCCCCTTCTCTCTGTCTCTCTCTATCTCTCTCTCGTGAAAAAACAATAAAAATAAATCTTTAAAAAAAAAAAAAGAGAGAGAAATTAAGATAGGGTTGCTGGGTTAGCTCACCAAGCTTGAGCACTTGCTTTGCAATTGTGAGGTCCAGGGTTTGATTTCCGTTCCTGGCCTGTACAAATCCATATGCTGAACTGGGGCGCAACTGATAACCACTGGGATGGCATGACAGCAAAGGTTCCCACCTCCCATGCAAGAGGCCCTGGATTAGGTTCCCACTTTGCGTGGTCCCATATCCACCTGTGTGGAATAAAACCCATGTGACACCTAATGATGAACAGCTATGGAGACTGCTCTGGGCCTTCCCCCTTCTCTCTTTCTCTCATATTCTCTCAAAACAATAAAATAGATTTTTTTTTTTTAAGTCAAGATAGTGTTTACCGGTACCTATGGAGGGAAAGAGAAGGCTGACCTGGGGGGACTCATGTGCATGCTTTTGAACTTCTGGAAGTGGTCTTTTTCATGTCATGCTGGTTCTTATACAGATGCCTGCTTTATAATTTTTCTTTAAGCTATATGTTTATATTTTTATGCACTTTCCCAAGGGATAAGGTGTTCAAAAAGCCCAGCTTAATGAAACTTGAATTGATAACAAGGATATTTATTAAGACCTACAGGAGAAACTATTCTCAGGATCAGGAGTAGTTGGCCACCTTCTAATCTGCTAACCTTTATTATTACCTAGTAACTGATTCATTGCTACTGTTTTGTTTACATCTTTGCTGTTAGTAACTCAGAACCAAATTTGTGCTTTATATCCAGCAAATGTACATGACTACATGGCCAGCATTTCTTGTCCTGACCTCACTCCTGCCCCCATTCTACTACTTTTTCATTTATTTTCCCTTTAATCTTATTTCCTCATTTAAATAAAAAAATTCCTTTGTATTTTAAAGCTAACTTAAAAAAGAAAGACTATATATACAGGTATTTGATTGCAGTTAATGTCGCTATTCCCTACATAATTTTAGACATTGAAAAAGAAAAGGAGTATCATATATGGCTTTTGGCACTAGAGGAATTTTCACTGGAATTGATAACTAGCTAAAATAATCTACCAAGGCACAAGCCTTTCAGGTATAATGTCAAATTGGCTATACGTACTTGTTACTGTTTTATTTTTTTAATGAGCTTTGGCCTGCTTTACTTCCCTCTGTTTAAAGGGCACCACTGTGTGCACAGCCAGCTGCCTTCAGCTTCATAAGCGAGCAGAGAGGATTGCATCAGTTCTTGGTGATAAGGGGCATCTAAATGCAGGAGACAATGTGGTGTTGCTCTACCCCCCTGGTAAGTGTTCGCATGGTAGACTGGACTTAAGTTCCATTACTAGTAGGCTGACCAGACATACTGTTTTAAACTGAACAGAAAATAGCGGTACTGTCCCATTTCAAATGGTACTGTCAGGCTAGTCTCCCTGGGCTGAATTCAAGGTGTCAGTAGGCTGACCATATGTACCGTTTGAAACGGGACAGTACTGTTCTTTTCTGTCCCGTTTGAAATGGTACATCTGGTCAGCCTAATTATTAGACTACAAACTATAAGAAGATAGCAACTCAGTGCCACCATATGTGATCATGTAGGTTGTGTACTTCTCAGCTCCAGGAGTATCATGCACATGAGCTAAGGTGTGAACCAGGCCTCACCCCAGGAGTTGTGCAGTACCTGTGACCACATCAGTTGTCTTTACTCTTGTATTTCCACTATCTAGCATAGTACCTAGCACTACAGTAAATATTGAATGAATGAATGAATGAAAGAAGACTTCCTAACTTTTGGAAACCCTTAAAAGAGATGCTTTGTTTCTAGGAGTGTTCAGGAATGGGACTGTTTCACCCAGTTTCCAAAAGAATGTTGTGCATGCACTCTTGGCTTTATATCCTTCATATCACTATTGGTGCTTAGTATTCGTCAACTGCTGCTTTCATCTTGCATGCTCTAATTCAACAACCTTCTCTTCACAGTAAGAGGGACTCAGAATTATTTGGTGACAGTTTAATGTAAAAATTCAAAATTTGGGGATGCCAGGATGGCTCAGTGGGTTAAGTGCTCACTTTGCAGCGCTGGGGACCGAGGATTGAATCCTGGCCCCGGCCCTTGTGGACCCATGTGCTGAACTGGGGAGCTCCCCCAGTTCAGTTCTCTCTCTGTCTCTGTCTCTCTCTCTCTGTCTCTGTCTCTCTCTCTCTCTCTCTCTCTCTCTCTGTCAAAAACAATAAAAAATAAAAAAAATTTAAAAATTAAAAAAGAAAATTCAAAATTTTGGGTGAAATATTTGAGTTGTCCCTTTCTTTATTCTTATGCTATCTAACCCACTCATGCATCTAGCCTTGTTTGGACTTTTGTCCCTCTGACTTCATTTTGCTCTGTGATTAGGATGCTATTTATTTAACGTCGATACTTTCATTTCATAGACGGTCATCTGGTAAAGGAACCCTCCAATGGTGTGCCTGTAAGATTGTCTTCCATCTACCAGTTAATGGCATGGAGATGGAGCAGAGCACCTCCTGATGAGGCCACCCATCAAGTCCTGGGATTCCAGAGTCTTCTTTATATCCAGTCATGCTTTGTCTCCCTAAAACTTGCACCCATTGATGGAGCAGTATCTCTAAAGTCTAACTGCTTTTCACATAGTGGCCTTCTAAATACAAAACTCAAGTGTTCCTCATCTTTATTTTTCCCATTCTTTTATTTCCCAAGTTCATCCCTAATTTCTAGTTACTTCTAAGTAATATCAAGTAGTGATAACAAAATTCTTTCATCCCATATCTCTCAAGAGTTTTCTTCTGACTTTCTTATTATTTATTCTTGACTTCTCTCTGTAGTGTTTTTAAGTTGTTTCATAGGCTTCCTTCTTTGCCTTCTATTTCTTCTAAATTAAAAAAAAAAAATTTCTTCTGCTAGTGTCTCTGTGTCTCTGTTAAATTATGGTCCAAATAACCCAATTGGCACATGAGTTAATAAGCTCATTTTGGAAGATTAGTCTTTTAGTTTCTCCGTGATACTAGGCAGCTAAGTGACTCTGTTTTGCAGGCATAGAGTTAATTGCTGCGTTCTTTGGCTGTCTGTATGCGGGGTGTATACCTGTGACCGTCCGACCTCCTCATGCTCAGAACCTTACTGCCACGTTGCCCACTGTCCGCATGATTGTTGATGTAAGTACCAAGTATATCTTTCTTTGCCCTCATCTCATAAAATCCAGATTCAAACAACTAAGGATCATTATTAATTTTCCAGTTCTATTGAGTTGGGAAGTCAAATCTCTCTCCTGAAAACTACCTTTTTTCTTAATCTGACCAAAGGGACCATCATTATTCAGTGAAGGAAAGTGAGGAAAGTGGTTATTGGTTAAGTACAAAATTGTGTGAATTTATCATGTGCATAAAAGAGGTGATGAAGCTATTGTTAGTAATTCTTCATAAAACTTGTTTTACCCCCTCTTTAAAAAAAAATGTTATGGGAAAGCTGGGATGGCTCACTGGGTTAAGCCCTCACTTTGCAGCCCCGTGCGGACCCATATGCTGAACTGGGGTGTGCTTCCTATGCGGGAGACCCCCCAGTTTGGTTCTCACCTCTCCCAACACCCCCATGGTCCGGCCCCTGGTTCGAGGGGGCATGCCTCCCATGCAGGAGGCCCCTAGTTTCTGCCCTGCACAGCCCCCACCCACCTGTGTGGAACAAAAGTATGTCGAAAACTGATGACTTACAACTATGGAGACTGTCGGGCCCACCCCTCCCTTCTCTCTGTCTCTGTCAAAAACAATAAAATAAATCTTAAAAAAAAAAAAAATTTCTAGGGGAAGCTAGGATACTTCAGCCGATTAAATGCTCGCTTTGCAGCCCCAGCAACCGAGGATCAAATCCCGGCCCCGGCCTCTGTGGACCCATATGCTGAACTGGGGTGTGCTTCCCATGCAGGAGGCCCCCAGTTCGGTTCTTGCCCACCTTCTCCCTCCCCTTGGTTCAGCCCCTGACTTGAGGGGGCATGCCTCCCATGCGGGAGCCCCCAGCCCAGTTCCTGCCCTGTGCATCCCCTGCCCACCTGTGTGGAACGAAACCATGTTGGGGGGAAAAAAAAAAAAGCTAGTGACATACAATGAAACTGCTCTGGGCCTTCCCCCTTCTCTCTGTCTCTCTCTGTCTCTGTCAAAAATAAGAAAATAATCTTCAAAAAAATGTTCTAGTATTTGTTTCTATATAATAACGAAGGTAATTTTATAGGCCAAACTGAATTCTCCCCAGGGTCTTCACTTTTATTTTGGTTAGTTTTATAAATTTACTATATATAATAGTATTAAAAAGTGTCTAGATCTTGCTGTGGTGGTAATAGAAGTTTCTACAGTATGTGAGAATTGAAGCAAATAAGATAAATGTTTATTGTATCACATCATAATGTACTTTAAAGCAAAGAATTACAAAATTCTAATTTATGTAACATTTGTTTTTCTATGAACTATTGCTCTGTCAGCAACTGGAGCCTATAGCTTATATTCACCATAGACAATTTTATTACAAAGTTCAGTTCAGCAAAATGCCCTTGTCATATCCTACAAGGTGAGCCAGAGCAGCAGAGAGGGAAACTTCCTTCTATTGACAGAGTTTATGGGGAAGTCAGTCACTTTGTATTTCCATGTGCAGTGAGCAGGAAAGCCTAGTTTCTGTGAGAGCAGAGTTCCTCAAATTCAGGATATCTTCTAGGTCCAGTTAGTTTTGCTATTAACTAGATTGTTACAAACACTAACTCCTTCGGTGAAGATCACCTGACCTCTTATTCCCTGAGCACTATTTTTATTTTAGTTTGGTCTTCATGAAACCAAAAGACTAGAGGATCCATGCTGAGATTGTGACTATGGAATATTTGAAAGTCACTATTGTAAGCAAAACCTATGTTGTGAATAAGTCTATTACTCTGAGATGATTAAGTGTTACCAAGAGGACATTACCAGAAGGACAATGTAAGGGTAAAGAAACCCTGACCTTCATTGTCCTATGTGTGTTCTTTGAAAAACTGATACTCTCCTGTCCAGTGTGGTGTGTGAGCAGCAGCCGGAACCTGTGATGCTACACGGGAACTGAGCCTCCTGGTGCTTATTCTTGTTCATTTGTTTTCTAGGTCAGCAAAGCAGCCTGCATTCTCACCACACAGACCCTAATGAGATTACTGAGGTCTCGAGAGGCGACAGCAGCCGTGGACGTGAAAACCTGGCCAACCATAATTGACACAGGTGAAGGGGGGACTTTCTCCCAAGCTGTTGAAGGAACATTTACTCCCTGAAAGTTCCTGGATTCTCATGCCAAAGATATTTGCACAGCTCTTATGTCATAACACATTCCCTCTGCTAAGACAGAAACAAAATTTAATACCTAGTCAGCTTGTGTTACCAAAGGGCTAGATACTGCAACAAGCAGATCCAAAGAAGCATATCACAATATGTTAAGGACTCCTGAAACAAGAGGTGTCTTGCTGTTACTCTTGGCATCATCAAAAGGTGGTTAGTTTTTTATGCCGGATGTGGCCATGTACATGTAAGACCATGTAAAATATTGAGAAGATCTGATGTAATCTAGATCTAGATGTGATGTAGTCAAAACAGCATTGGATTAGGATCAGAAGATCTGGTTCTAGTTTGAGCTTCAGTACTTGTTTTCTGTATAACCTTGTCTGAGATTACCCTTTTCTAAAATACTGCCTACCCTTGCCTGACCCATATTTATTGAGAGTATTCAGTGCAATATAATATGAAAATACTTTAAAAACCATAAAGTGCATGAATTTTACATGGTGTTCCTACTAAAGAAGGGGATAGGACACAGGGCTACCTGGAGAATGGTAGAGTAGGGGAGAGTCTGAGTTGTGGAGTTTAGGGGTTTAAATCCTGATACTCTGTTGCTCTCTGAGTATCCCTATTAACTTGGGTAAAACTGTCTATAAAATGGGTGTTGCAGTAACTACTTCATGAGGTTGTAAAGATTAAAATGATATAATGTAAAGCACCTCACACATAATCACAACATCTTTAATTAGCTTTCTGCTGTGTGCTAGCCATGTAACATGTATTGCCTAATTTTATACTTACAGCAACCCTGTTAGATTGATGCTATTTTTATCCTCATTTTACAGATAAGAAAACTGAGGCATAGGGAGGTTAAGTAAGTAGTAGTACTGAAATTCAAACATAGTTAGTTTGGCTCCAATCCCAGCCTTTTAACCATTAATTTCCTCCCTAACATGTTTTCAGTAAGTATCACATAGTGTCCACCTTAGGAACATTGATGTGGGTTTAAATGCAGGGATGATGTGTTTGTGGTTATTATGTACCAGATGCTGAACTAGATTTTTTTGGCATTTGTTACTTAAGAACATAGCACAGTGATATATAATACATAACACAAATGGATTATGTTGGTATTTAATGGTAGAGATCTACTATGGTTATTGGACTCACTCACATTTCAGGAAGACCTAAAATACGGACTGTGATGCAGATACCAGGAAGGTTTCTTTAGGCACATGAGTGACCCTACCCAGCACAAAGGTGGGTTGAGCGTGGTAGATAGGGAAAGTCTTTGGTTTGACTAGAGATGGTCTCCCATAATACAAAGATTTAAAATCAGAGTCAGAATTTTCTTAATTCAGAAAGTCAAGGGAGCCATTGAAGAGTCATGGGTGGGGCCAGAGACACCCTTGACATCCTTGGTTTTAATAATACTTACAAAGCAAATTTTGGGGGAAGAAAGAGGTATATAAATAAATGAACAAAGGAAAATAATTCTAATTCTAGATTATCATTCTTAAAAATCTGCCATGTTAACTTGGAGAAAAACAAATTTTAAAGCTGTCCATGATTGAGAGCTCACACAGTGCTTTGCACACTAAACATTTAAAATAAATAAATATAAAGCAGTCTATGATTATAATATAACATGTACTAAACTGTAAATAATGAACTTTAACTTGAAACCAGCATAACAACTAAAGCTTAGTCAGTTGTTTTAAAATTACCTATGTGAATTAACTTCCCAACAATCTATGAGGATAGATATTATTACCATTTAGAGATAAGAAAACAGACACAAAGAGGTTATATAACTTCAAGGTCACATTGCTGAAAGTTGCGGAGCTGAGATTTTAACACCAGCAGTCTGTTCCCTTAATCCGTGTTTTCAGCTACTATGTTATAATACCCCTCACTAACCTTCTAGTAAATACATTTGCCTGATAAAGATTTGCTTGTTTATATTGTCTAGTGATGTCCTCAACCCCAACCCACCTCTAGGAGTGACACATATGAGCTGCTTGGTTAAATATGAGAAGTCTAAGCTTGAGCAAATCCCAGAAGCTAAATGCGGCCATAGCAAGGCCACAGCAAAGCAGTTGACAAGCAGTGATTTTCATGTTCCAGCCTATCTGATTGACATTAGATTTTTTTTTTCCCTTGCAGATGACTTACCCAGGAAAAGGTTACCTCAGTTGTATAAACCACCAACTCCTGAGATGTTGGCGTATCTTGATTTTAGTGTCTCTACAACTGGCATGCTTACTGGGGTGAAGGTAGAGTACTGTGGATATATTCACTCACTCACTGGATGCTGGTAAAATGCCAGGCCTGCAAAAATAGAGATGACCACTACCCCAGGGACTTAAGATGTAGAGGCCAGCTGGTTGTACCAGAGACCAGTAGGCGGAGGATCAAGGGTCCCTGCTATATTTAAATAAAAGTACCAGCTTTTCCGGAATAAGTTATCCCAAGGAATTTGTGCTATGCCATGTCCTGAGCCTAGCATAGAAGCTAACAGATAATAACTACAGTGAAAGCCAGTATGAAATCAGATTCATACTTCATAAAATTCAGTACTGACTAATGAACATAAATTTGTCACCTTACCTTAGATTTAGATTAGGCTTTTTGAACAAATGAAAAATATACAAAATTTTGAGGAGGTTTGAGGGAATTGAAACTCCTCAAGACTATCATTGGAGCTGTTTTTCTTCCTGTGGGATGCCAATTCTATTCTGTTCCATGTTCCTTTCCAGATGTCCCACTCTGCTGTCAATGCTCTTTGTAGAGCCATCAAGCTCCAGTGTGAGTTGTATTCTTCTCGGCAGATTGCCATCTGCCTTGACCCTTACTGTGGACTTGGCTTTGCACTCTGGTGTCTCTGCAGGTAGGAATGGAAAAGCAAAGAAACAGAATGTGTTGAGATGTTTTTAGAAGCTATAACTATTTCATCCTTTCCTTTTCTCCCTTAATTTAGGAAAGTTTCAATAAAATGCTGATTTTTCCAGAACTTGTACACCTTACTTATCTCTGATGTTTGTTTAGTTTTGTTTGTATTCCCTTTTTTTCTCTTCTGTTAGTTTCATGCCTTATATAGTAGGTCAGTGATCTTATTACCTGCTCTCTTTTCCATCTTGTAATCCTCATTTTAGAAGCAGCGCCAAGTAGAAGGATGACACTTGGGTAAAATATGGCATGTTTTGACAGCCAGAATGTACCCCCTAGTCTTGGCAAGAAGAAGTATAATGAGATGGGATGATAGCATGTGGCTGGAAAGTAGCATATTCATCCTGGCCAGATTGTTTCTTATGAAATGGTGTATTACTACTCCTTCCACTGTCCACCCAGAGAGCCTTATCTCAGACCTACATTTTCATCTCCTAGGTGGACATCTTCATGAGTCATTCACAGATGCATACAACTCAACATTTTTTGTCCCCATCTTTATTAGGGTGGGATTGTACACCTAGGGGCCCAAACTAGGAACTTGGCCATTATCTTCAACTTCTATATCTTTATGTTTCATATGCAGTTAAATGTCATGTCCTTTGCCTCAGTTATGTCTAAACCTATCTATGCATAGGAATTACCTAGGGGTCTTTTAAAAAAATTAATGGACCTTCCCCAGACTTACTAACTTAGATTGCCGAAGGTGGCAATCAGTGCCTGTATATATTAAGTATAGGATTCTTGGGCCTGTGGTGATTCTGATCTATGGATATGCTGCCAGCCTAGAAATCCTCCCAGGGTTCAGGGTTCTGCCATGGGGGACTCAGAAGAGCCAGAAATCTGCTTTAAGTGTATACTCTGCCTATACCTGGCACATAGAGGTGTTTAGTCAGTGTGTGCTGAGATGCAGTGGGGTCTGTTGAGTTAGAACAGATGGAATAGTAAAATGTAAAAACAAAGATGCTTTCTCCTTTTAGTTTGATAGGCTAATAACGTAATATACTCAGGTTTAGGAAGTTGAAGATTCATGATTGTAGATTATGCATACGATAATGTGACCCTGCCAATCTTCCTTTTTATCCTGGCTGCACTATCGGGGTTCAAGACCTCATCATCTCTTACCTGGACTATTGCAGTCTCTACTAACTATCTCACATCTCAGCCTTCAGTGTCTAATGTCTCTAACCTCTCCTTCATGTTGCTAATTTTTCCCCAACATAAAGCTGCAGTGACTGCTTACTGGGAAAAGTCTAAATCTTTTATATAATAGTTTAGCCCTTTCACAGTTTGACCCCCACCCTATGGGCCTCACTTCTCACCACTCCCCCATGCATCCTGTGCTCTAGTATTTCACACTGGGATACAATTTCTGACAACCTTAAATACACCATGTAATTTTAGACCTCTGTACATTTGCAAATGCTGTTCCTCTGCCTGAAATGCTCTCATCATTATCCCTATATCCTCTAGTCATGGTCAAATTCCTGCTCATTCTTCAAGTCCCAGCTCAAGTGTCACCTGCTCACTGAAACACCCTCAGCCCCAGCTTCCCCAGTTTGAGTAATTTGTCTTTATTCTGTGATCCTGATACCCTTTATTCACATCTCAGTTACTGTACATACCACAGTCTGTTTTATTTTATAGGTATTGTGTCTTGTGAGTTGTATATGAACAAAGCTGATTCTTAGACCTTTGTTATTTAATAGAACCCTCCCCTGTCCTTCATGCGCAGTAAATATTTATTGATTTGTTAATGTTTTAAAGCAGGGGTCTCCAAAATTTTCAGCCCGTGGACCGCATTAACTATCAAACAGCAGTTTGGGGGCCGACTACACACTCAAGGTCCAAATAAAAAAGAATCAAAACATAGATGTTGTTTTTAATTATTTATTTAATATTATTTTATTCAGATAAAAAGGTCTCCATGGGCCAGATGAGAGGGCCTCCGGCCCACGGGCCGTAGTTTGGCGACCCCTGTTTTAAAGCGTCAAATACCTAGGATGAATTGATAATGCCATCTCTTGCCTTTCTTTATTGCAGTGTCTATTCAGGTCACCAGTCCATCTTAATTCCTCCTATGGAGTTAGAAAACAACCTTTTCCTCTGGCTTTCTACTGTCAACCAGTACAAAATAAGGGATACTTTCTGCTCCTATTCAGTAATGGAGCTCTGCACCAAAGGGCTTGGAAACCAAGTAGAGGTGCTAAAGGTAAGAAGGAGATACAACAAGTAGATAGTCCTGAGAGGTTTTAAGGAAACAGGCCAGGCATTATGATACCAAGTAGAGGTTGACATACATATATCTGCTTAGGTTTATCCTAGGCAGTCAAACTTCTTAATAAGTAAACATCTCAGGAAGTTTATTACCTCTTCTACTTTGGTGCACTCTTTCAGAGTTTAATCTGAGTCCTACTTTGTGAAGAGGAAGGTGAAACTGGTTGGGAGGCTGAATGGAAATAACTTTATGTAAAGGTAAAAGGGAAATGTGACCACCAGTTAGATTTTTCCCAGTAGAATTTGGAACCTTAGAATCTTAGAGATTGGGGACTGCCCCAAAGACAAGAGTAGCTCATTCACTTGTGTATCCAGTAATCATATGTCTGACTGGCATATCGAAGAATCAGAAAACACTGAATTTTCTTTAATAGAGAAATATGACCTTAAGAAGGAAAAAAAAAAAAAAAGAAACAAGAGATTTGATCTCCAGGGCACTAGATTTCTTTTCCTCTCTGTTCCGTCTCTCCAGTTTGAAGTAGAGAGAACTCCAAGGTACAAAAATGGAAGGGATAAAAATGGATTGCTGAGGAACCTAAAATTTTTAGATGAAAGAGAAGAAAGGGAGAATTAACAGTTTTAGCAGTGGGTAATGACTAGTGGAATGCCTTGGCATTTTCTGAAAACTTTTGTCTTTTCTCGGTGTCTTAAGGTGAAAATACACAATTCCTTGGCTTTACCCGACCAAAGAGATAGAACCCTTCCTATTCAGTTCTTTTATGATCCTGTCAACTTCAACTTGCATGCATGGTGTGTCTTACAGACCAGAGGAATCAATCTCTCCTGCATCCGGACGTGTGTGGTGGTGGCTGAGGAACGGCCCCGCATTGCCCTCCAGCAGTCCTTCTCCAAGCTTTTTAAAGACATTGGTCTGTCCCCTCGAGCTGTCAGTACCACTTTTGGATCAAGAGTTAATGTAGCAATATGTTTACAGGTGACTATTGTGAAATCTTACCTGGGAACAAATGTAGGGGGAATGTGTGGTGCTCTGGAGCAGAGACTTCGAGGCCAGACTGCCTGGAGTGAGCCCAGGTTCATTAACTTGCTATGGGACCATGGGCTTTTTATTTGCACTTCGGTCTGCCTCATTTTGTTTATCTGTAAGATAAAGACAGTTGTAATAGTATCACCCATCTCAAGGTTGTTCTGTAGAATCTCTGTGTTACTTAGAGCCATGTCTGACATTTGAGCACCAATGTAAATGTTTACTCTTCATCATAGTTTTTTGTTGTTGTTGTTGTTTTTTAAAGAGATTACTTATTTATTTATTTATTGTTTTTGACAGAGAGAGAGAGAGATACAGAAACAGAGAGAGAACTGAACTGGGGGAACTCCCCAGTTCAGCATATGGGTCCGCATGGGCCGGGGCCGGGATTCAGCCCTCGGTCTCCAGGTCTTCAAAGTGAGCGCTTGCTTAACCCACTGAGCCATCCCGGATTCCCCTTCATCATAGTTTTATGGTCTAAGACAATGACCAAAGATTTCTGAGTCTTATTTGAATTTTTCTTATATCTTACCTTCTGTTTTTCTGTCTTCTCCATATTTTCTAATGTTTTTTTGCTAAGGAAGCATAAATAAGCCTGTATTCTTTTATCCAACCAGATGACAGTATTACCATGTTACCCTTGGTGGGTATATAACAGAAAAGGCACTAAAATAACAGAAAAGAACTGAGTCTGGTTTTATGTAGCTTGGAGGCTATTAAGGTAAATAGAGACACAGACGAGAGTGAAAGTGAAAGAAGGTGACATACATGGGTGAATACTTTCAGGTCTCTTGTGACCATGGTCAAGTGAGTTTCAAGTAGCATCTAGCATCATGATGCTTTAAACTTGAAGCCCAGTCATGGGCCCCTTGCTGTCAGCTTGTGGCCCGTGTTGGTTTTGAAAACCCCATGAATGCTGACCTGGCTTGCACCTCGTCACATCCAGGGATGAGGACCTTCCTCAGCCTGGTAACCTTTCAGTGCTGCTCCAGCTCCTGTGAAAAGGCTCCTGGTCCATTCTCTCAGAGGAGGAAACAAAAGAAACATGAGGATACTGCCAGGCCATGAGTCTCTTTTAGGTATTGACTGCACCCTGCCTCATGTGGTTGAAGAGAGGGTGAGCTTTCAAAATAGAGTTTAGATGTTTCGTGTATGTGGCTAAATTATCTATTTCTTGATTTGAAAATGGGAAATAGGGAGGTTTAGTTCATTTTAATCTTAAATAAACAATATATTGATTTATTTTTCTTTAGGGAACCTCAGGGCCTGATCCAACTACTGTGTATGTAGATCTGAAATCATTAAGACATGACAGGTACGATCATTATACTCATTCCCTATTAGAGTTCCTAAACATTTAAAAGTTCTGAGCAGGGGGGTGGGGGAGTAAGGAGGAGGCATGAAATATATGGTGATGGAAAGAGAACTGATAGGGTGGTGAGCACACAATGCAATGTATAGATGGTGTAATGTAGAATTGTACACCTGGAACCTATGTGATTTTTACCAACCAATGTCACCTCAGTAAATTTAACAATAAAAAAAATTTTTTTTTAATATTAAAAAAAAAAGTTCTGAGCCTCCAGAAAGCCAGGCTGTCTCCCTCATCATGTTGTTTCTATCTTCCAGGAAAAGATGGGAAGAGGGAAGGGATTTGTTTTCATTATTAACACCTGATAAGATTTACATTTATACAAAGAAAGCTTTAATTCTCACAGTTGCCACACTGTTCTTTAATATTAAGATGTAATACTTAGTTCCTCCCTATGTAAAAGTATTTTGTAACATTTGATATATTAAATTAAACTAAAATAGACAGGCTCTTTTCTTTGGAAGTTTAAAAATAAAAGATGGGGCAGACCAGATAAACGAGGAAGAATAAGATTGTTGAAACAACGCTTTATCTGAACCCCAGGAGTAAAATCCTTCTTCCTCATTCGCTTGCAAGGGAATTTTATCTGTGTTCCAAAGTGAGCATCTGGGGTCCTTCCCAGGCCCCACTGACTTTAGCTGTATTCACTGGTTGTGCCACTGGCATTGACGCAGCCTGCACAGGTAGTACATCTCCCAAGTGCAGCTGTTCTCAGCCTGGACAGACTTTGTCCTCCAGAGGACATTTGACAGTATTGGAGACATTTTTGTTGTCTCAACAAGTGGGTTGCTACTGACATCTAGTGGGTAGATGTGTAGGATATTGTTAAACATCCTAGAATATATAAGATAGTCCCTAACAAAAATTACAAAACATTGTCTGACCCAAAATGTCAGTAATGCTGAGTTTGAGAAACTGCTCTACCATAAGAAGGAGAGACAAATTAGAGGTCTTGGGAAGTCAGTATATAGTTGTAGTAAACATGGTGCAATAATTTTTAAAAGGCTTATATATAGTAAATATTGTTCTTTTGCAGGGTTCGTCTTGTGGAACGGGGTGCCCCCCAGAGTTTACTCCTCTCAGAGTCTGGAAAGGTAATTTATTATATTAACCATTGGGAAAGTGGTCTGTGTGGAGAAGTGGTTCATTTTATAGAAACCTGAAGCCATGTAACATATTAGTATCCAGTGCAAGACTTACTTGAAATCTAGAGGTAACAATTTCAGTTGAGTTAGTACTTTCAAATTTATATGGGTACATAGATAAGAAGAAAGCTCAATTTGAACTTTCTTAATTTCCATAGATTTTTTTTAATCTCACTGACATGTTATTCTTATTTGACAAACCAGCAAAATTCAATGTTCATTATATTCAAGGAGAGATGAGCAACATATAAAAGGAACGAATTCTATCTTTATAAATGTTACAAGGAGAAAAATCGGGTGGCAGATAGGGGGATGTGGTTTCGGGAAGACATACATATATTTATAGTTCAAAGAGAAATCAAAAATGGAGAAGAGAATAAAGATATTCAAGAGTGACTATCTATGGAAATAAGATTTCTTAGGCTAGAAGGAGGCTTTAAAATGTCCAAGGAGAGATTTAGTTATTGCCTTAGTCCATTTGGGCTGCTGCAACAGAATACCGTAGACTGGGTATAAACAACAGAAATTTATTTCTCACAGTTCTGGAGTCTGGGAAGTCCAAGATCAAGGTTCCTGCAGATGCTGGTGAGGGATTCCTGATTCAGAGATGGCCTTGTTGCGGTGGCGAAAGAGGCGAGGGAAATCTCTGGGTCTCCTTTCTTAGAGCATTAATTGTCTTCAAGTGCCCTCATGACTTAATCACTTCCCAAAGGCCCCCTCCTCTTAATACCATCACACTGGGGATTAGTTTCCCCAGTCATAATTAGGAGTATGCATTCAGTAACAGTTTTCTAAGGGAGATAGAAGATCAGCATAAGCTTTCAAGTTTCTCATTCCTTAGAAGAGATAGTGATGATGCCTCAGAATCCCTTCTGATAATTCCGAAAGGCAGAAGAAAAAAGTGTGGGGAAGCCACCATGGCTCAGTGGGTTAAGTGCTCACTTTGCAGCGCCGGGGACCAAGGATCAAATCCCGGCCCTGGCCCATGTGGAACCACATGCTGAACTGGGGAGTTCCCCCAGTTCAGTTCTCTTTCTGTCTCTGTGTCTGTATTTCTCTCTCTCTCTCTCTCTCTCTCTCTCTCTCTCTCTCTCTCTCTCTCTCTCCCTCTCCCTCCCCCCCCCC
>PVKE010006645.1:0-53519 GCA_004027555.1 Craseonycteris thonglongyai | reverse complement strand
ATCATCCACCCACCCATCCACCCAGTCATGTATTGCTTTATCCATTCATTCACCAGACGCTTTTCGGCATCTATTGTAACAACGACCACAGAGCAGCAGTCCATGATAAGACTTCTAGAGAACAGAAAGATGAGGCAAAGCAGGGAGCTGCCTCTCCAGAAATGAGGCGCACACATAGAGAACTACGCAAAGCACAAAATTCCATGTGCCAGATAAGACAGTGTCAGGGCTGTGAGAGGTCACAGGACAGAGGCTCATTCCTGCTGGGGTGTCAAGATGAGGAAATAAAAAGGTTTTCTTGGAGGAGGAGGTAGGTGAGCTAAGACTTGAAGGATGTCCAGTGTGAGATCATGTAAAATCTGAAAGACAAGGATCCTTGAAAGAGAAAGCAGCATGAGTAAAAGCGGGGGACACGGGGGAGCACTGGGTCTGTGTGCGGAACAGCATGTATGGCCGAATCATAGAGCTCATGAGGTTGGGATGTTTGGGGCAGGGGGTTGGGGGCCAGACCATGGAGGCCTTGAACCCAGAATAGATTTAGATTGTATTCTGTGTGCAACAGTGGCCATGGGATGCTTAGAAACTTTTTTATTTTTTTAAACAAGGAAGTGACAGATCCAAGCCGTGCTTTGGGAAAATGACTCTGGCTGCAGCCTGGGAGAGGACTGCACAGGAAGCAGCCGCCCAGAGAGAGACCAGCCAGGAAGCCATGGCAGAGGTTCAGGCAGGGGGCTTGTGGGGGCCTAGACTTGGGCATGGGGCCGAAGATGGGAAGCGCAAACGGGAGCGATCCTAGAGGCACAACGTACAAAACAGGACCTGATCTGGAGAGTCCCAGGGGAGGAGGGGCAGGTGACAAGCCTGGGAGACAGGAAAAGGGGAGGCAATGAGCTCATTTGTGCCAGGTTGAGGGAGGGCAATAGGGGAACAGGTGGGAATGTCCAGGGGAACAGGAGGTGGGTGTGGGGAGTGGCTGGAAATAAGGATTCGGGAGCTATTTGAGCTAGAGGTGGTGGTCTGCACATGAGGTTGCCAAGGGAGAAAGAAGGTCAAAAACAGCCCCATGGGCAACACCCAGGGGACTAGAGGAAAGAAACAGCCTGGGAGGGGGGAGAACTAGGTGACCTGCTCCTTGGGGAGGCAGCGAGTGTGTCTACTGATTCTTTATGTTTTCAGCAAAGGGCTTGCTACACAGTGAGTGTGCAATAAATACTGAGTGAAAGGATGGGGGTGAGGGAGGGAAGGAGAGGCTGAGGAAGAATGTCTCAGGGAAGCTGGGATGGCTCAGCGGGTTAAACGCTCGCTTTACAGCCCCAGAGCCCGAGGATTAAATCCTGGCTCCAGCTCAGGCAGACCCACATGCTGAGCTGGGGTGTGCCCCCAGTTCAGTTCTTGCCGTGGCCTATGCAGGAGGCTCCTGGCCCAGTTCCTGCCCTGCGCAGCCCTGTGCCCACCTGTGGAGTGAAACTATATGGAAAACTAATGCTGTCAACTATGGGGACTGCTCTGGGCCCTCCCCCTTCTCTCTGTCTCTGTCTGTCTCTGTCTGTCAAAAGACAACAAAAACTGAAAAGAAAAAGAAAAGAATATCTAGAAGCCAGGCATCGTGGCCCAGAGAGGCCAGAAGTGCCTACAGGGATGATACTGACTGGTGTAGATGGCAGGGCCTGTTGGTCTCAGGGTGGGGGCCTCTTCACAGGACTAGTGAGGCCCCCTTGGTAGGGGTCACAGAATGGGCAGGCCTGGCCAGGGCACACGGTGGGGGTGGGTGGGGAAGACGTCCAGGAAGTGTGACAGAAGGGCAGGACGGGGCTTGGAAGAGGCGAGACTGGCGGAAGGTTTCTAAGGAAAAGAGAGACTTGACATGTTTGCTGGTGGAGGGAAAGGTAGATTGGAAGCAAGAGACGATAGCTGCTGGGGAGAGGGCGCTCCTGTCTTCAGCAGGACAGAGGGATGGTCCTGACCCCCGTTCCCGACAAGGAGGGGACAGGGTGAGAAGCTGGGTAACGACATACAGGGGCCCTATTACAAGCGGACGACAAGGTCCTAGCAGATCTTACAGGTGGGTTAGGCAGAGGTAGAAGAGAGCAGAGGAGGCTTGGAAGGGTCCCGTGAGGAGTGGGGGTGGCTGAGCAGGTTGGGGAGAGCAGAGAGCTTCCCCTTGTTCCAGAAGCTGGGGCCGCACCTGGGTGGCCCTGGCATGCTCCCCTTGAATGCCTACTGGGGTGGGGAGGATGCAGAGTAGAGTACTGACTGTCAGTGGTACCTGCCCAGGTAAGAAGGGAGGGGAGCCACGTCACAGGTGTGCATGTCATGCACGGAGACCCACACTCACAGGTGCACACATACACGCACTGCCCCACAGACACAGAGCCCCTGGCCCCTTCTTGTCCACAGCTGCCCACAACCCCATGCCCGCCCCCTGTGCTGGGTCTCGGCTCTCAGCCTTAGGGTTTCCTCCCTCGCCCTGAGCACAGTCAGGATCCTCACACCAGTGAGTGCTATGCTAGAAAGCAGGCTGGTAAATTCTTAGTATCTCGCCCTTCTGGGGGCATTGCGTTTTAATTTGGGGCTAGCTCAAGGCACGAGGTGAAATTTTAAGCCAGCAGGAAAAATGTTTTGGGGTAGAGGAATGCGTGAGTGTGTGTGTGTGTGTGTGTGTGTGAGAAAGGGAGAGGGGGAGAGAGAGTTTTCTTGGCTTCCCTCAAATTACACCAAGCAGGCAACTGCTTACTCCACCCACATGTAGCCCCCTCCCCCAAAGCTCCTTCCCTCCAAGTCCACCCACTCCCTCCCTCAGCCTCCTCTCACCATGCACACTCTGCCTTTGCTCTCCCACTCCCTAGGTCCAGCAACCTCGCCTGGAAGAGGCCACAGGGTCAGGCTGCAGCAGGAAGTGAGGACGGGATGGAAGGAAGAGAAAGCACCTGAGAGGAAGGCAAGCCCAGGTGGTGGAAGGGACATCTGAGCTGTCCCCTGCATCAGACGCCAGCAGCAAGCTCCTCATCCTTCCCTGTCCGCCCCACCCTCCCCTAGCCGTACCTCATGCCTTATCTAAGCTAGCAGCCCTCCCCGCCTCACACTGCCCACCCAAATATCCATGGCAACTCGAGCCTCTCAGCTCCCGGAGGGGGCGATAAGAGCTGCCCACCCATCCCCACTCTGTCTTGTTCCAGGTAGGGGCTGACCTGACTATGGCTTGTAGAAATGAAGGCTCCACTGGCCAACCCACAGCCTGGGTCACTGCTTCCATGCTGAGCCGGTCAGCACCTGCCCTGAGCCAGTCACTGGGTCGAGGGCTGTCCTGCATCCTCTCTGCATTCACACACCAGTGTTTTCCCCATGTAGATGAGGAAACCGTAGCTGAGACATTGACTTGCTAAAGGCCACCCGAAGAGAAGCCAGGCTGCGATTCCTACCCAGGCCTGTCTCAGGTCAAAGCCAACGAGTACTCTTTTCAATGGGTCCCCAATAATGCCACTTAACCTGAACTTGGAATCCCATACGTTAACCTCACACAGTGGAGCTGCCCAGAATCCTGCTCGCTGGCCTGGCCTGTGGACAAGGAGCAGGGAGGCTGAAGGATTTAGGCTCTGTGCCCCTGGGGAGGGGTCAGGCTTCAGTGTAGACAGTAAACTAACGGGTTATGAAACGAGGCCAGCTGTCCAAGTGGGCTGGGGTCAGGGTGGGCGGGAGCTTCGCCCTCCCCTTTTTCTCCAGTTTCATTCACAGTGTGACTGAGGTCCGGGCTCGGCCCCCAATCTTTCTGCTTTCCGTTCCCTTTTGCTTTACTTTCTTCATCTTTCCTCCCTCCATCTGTTTCCCTTTCACCCTCTCCGGCTCCTGGCCCCACCCCCACAGTTACTGTGGCAACAACTCAGTGCCAGAAATAAAGGCAGCATCCAGCTGGGCCACTAGTTCCCAAACAGCGTCCTGGAGTAGAGAAGGGAAGGGCCGGCAGGCTCAGACCTGAGGGAACGGGGAGGCTATGAGGGTGGGCTCTGTGTGTGAGTGGGGTCGGCATCCGTGCTTCCCCCAAAGGCCATGAGGACAGCAGGGGAGGGCTATCTGCTTATCAGAGCATCCTGTCCCCTGGCCTAGCCCGAGGCTAGCAAAGCCCCAACTCCCTCCTCTTCTCCATTTTCTCCTCCCTGCCACCCCCATTTTAAAGCCCTGTTCTACCTGCTAGGACTAGGGTTGGGGTTCCTTGAAGGCAAACACCACACAGCACCCTCTCACACTGTGGGAAGCAGTAGGCAGGACAAGCGGGCCAGAAGCTGGGTCCTGGGCTGAGAACCCCCTTGTTTAAGGCCCTGTCCCCCGTGTGCTCCTGGTGACAGGCCTGGGCCCTGGCACCCCTTGCTCTCCCACACAAAGATGCATCTGTTCGTCCTGTTCCTCTTCGATCTCTCCCTGGAGTTTCTGTGTCCTCTCGATCGGCCCTCTGAGGAGCCCCTCTCTCTGTACCCCTACAGCCCTCAGGCTCGCCTGCCCTCAGCATGGTCCTGCTCTGGCCTCGCTTATAGCTGGTCCTGTTGGGGGACTGTGGTATCGCTTGTCTGAGCTGGATCGATAGGGCTGGGGGAGATACAAGGGTCTTACCTCTCAAATTCAGCTTCCTAAACTAGGGGGCATCACTATCCTGTTCTACACACACACACACACACACACACACACACACACACACACACACACGAGCTCCGAAAGGCCTGCAGACCTGCAGACCTTCACCCCCAGGTAGACAGCCTGCCCCAGGTGTTGGACACGTGGCCACGAAGCTGCCAGCAGCACTGAGGCGAGACTCACGTGGGCACAGGCAGGAGAGCCCCCACTGAAGCAGAGCTGCCGAGCTCATGCGCCTGCTTGCAGATCACGCCCCCACTCTCCGAGCGAGGCCCCCACACAATGACACACGGCGTCCCTGACACTCACTCGCACCCACCCACCTCCCTCACTGCCACTCGCACCATGTGCTGACACCCCTCCTCAGGTTGTGCACATGTACAGCAACATGCACAGAGCCCCCCAACTTTACCGATTGCCCCCTGGGGCTTCCCGTGTTTCCCAGAGCCCCCCAACTTTACCGATCACCCCCTGTGGGGGCTTCCCTTGTTGCCCATTCCCAAAGCACGGTGCATCGCTCTCCGAGGCCTGTCCCTGCTCCCCTGACTCTGGCTCCCTGGCAACACAGTCCCCTGGGAGGGAAACTGCAGGTGTATCTGCCCAGGAAAGGTTGCTTGGCCTGTCCGGCGGAGCCAGCAGGGTTCCTCTGGATCCTTGGAGGCCTGTGTGTCTGCTCAGCCCCTCCCAGCGCGGGGAAGCACTGGGGTCAGGCCTGTGGCCACACCCAACTGCCCAACCTCATTCTGTACTTGGCCCTCCCCCAGCCTGGCCAGCCCAGGGCTAGAACAGGGCTCCCCGGGCCCTCTCCCCAGGTGCACACCCCACACCCACAGCGTTCAGGCCTCCCTGAGAACTGCTCCCCTGTGGTGTGGAGGGAGGGAGGCTGGCAACCTCTCTCTCTCCCTTCCTTGTCACTTAGCAAAGAGGGGACAGCTCCCCGGCTCCGCCTCCCGGGGCACCAGCCCATCACTTGGACTTCTGGCCCACACAGCTAGGTGAAGGGGACACTGGGGTGATAGCACGGGTACCCCAGACCCTCTTCCTTAAAGCAGAAGGCTGACCAGATCGCACCCAGCTGTCTGGCCGGGCCCTTTCTCACACTGAACACGGCTGGCCTTCCCTGCCACCACCAGAGCCTCTGTCCCCGGCGGTTGCTGTGCCCCAAAGTGCCCACAGAGGGCAAGAGAGTGGGCGACCCTGCCACCTACCTGTTCCCAGACACTCGGAGCCCCAGGGCCAGGAGGGCTGGCGCAGGCCCAGGTCCCAGCCTGTCCTAGGTAGCAGGCATCTCTTCCAGGAACCCAGCTGTGCTTTCCCCAGCACAAACAGGAAAAAAGCCGGCTGGGGCGTGGTGGTGGGGACAGACCCTTGGGCACACCACCTCCCTGGCCCCCACCCTGCTCCTCCCCAAGCCTGGGGCTCAGATCCCCGCGTCAGGGCGTCTGCGTCGGGCCGGCAGGCAGCAGCTCCCCCCGCGTACTCCCCACCTCCGGCTGATAGCGCACGGCCAGCCCAGGGTGTGTTTGTGAGTGTGTCTGCTCTCCCACCTCGCTCCCTGCAGCTCAGTCCATTCCGCACAAGGGGAGCATTAAGCCGGCATCATGACAAAGCAGAATCGGAAGCCGCCTGGGCTAGCCGCTGGCCTTTCTCCCTTCCCCACACCCCCAACCCTGCACCGCTCTGGCTCACACATTCGCAGCCCCGAGGGCCTCCTCATAAATGGCCAAAATTTGAGTTTGGGGCGGGCGGGGCTCTACTGATCACCGAGGGGTGACAGCACCTGGTTTCTCCAAGCACCTGCACCTCCTACTCAGCACCTTCCAGTGGCCAGAGGGGCCTCTCTGGGGTGCTGGGCACACAGGTGCCAGCATCAATCATCCCAGCATTAACCCCTTTGTGGGGAGCATGGAGGGGGAGACTGAGAAAAGCTGGTCCTCAGCACAGGAGTCTGGGTTGGCCCTTTGGGAGCCCAAACCCCATAGGAACTGCTGCACACCACAGCAGTGGGGGTTCAAGTGAGAAAGACCCCATTTCTTGTCAGAGCAACTTCCTCAAAAGGAAACTTCCCACCAGGTGATGCACAGAATTTGTGGGGCTGTGCCTTTGCTGTCTCTGGGGAGACCTGCACGGTGCCCGGACCCTGTGGCTGGCCTTTGGGTTCCCCCTGGGCTGTTTGTGACCCCCCAGGGGCAGGCAGGAGAGGGAGCCCAGCCAGCGGACCCTGGTCCTGGCCCCAGCCTCTCCACCTCTGCCTGGCAGACCTGCCTACCTAGGCAGCCCTTGCTGTTGCCCTGGTAACCACTGCCCAGTACAGGTCAGCTGATGTATCAGCTGTCATTGGGGAAATCTAGAAACTGGGGAGGGGGCTCTGGGATATCCGAATGGAAGATCACAGGGGAGGGGTCCAGAGGGGGACCCGTGAGAGTGTGCCCTGGGACCTCTGTCTGCAAGAGGAGAGGATGGGAGGGGACAGGCAGGGACAGGAAGGGAGGCATGTGTCTGGGTTAGTGGGAGACAGAGAAGAACGAATCCTGAAGGGATGAAGAAGGCAGGTCGCTGAGGAAGAGCAGACGAGTGTGAGGAAGCTGCTGTGTGTGTGGTGGGGAAGGGGCCCCTGTGCAAAGGTAGGAGACAGCTGGGTGTGTGGGGGTGGGGTGGGGGACACAGGTCCCTTTAGCCATGAATCAGGGGATGATGGGGGGGGTACCCTTCATGCTGCAGCAGGGGCCACGGCAAAGCAGCCAGGCCTTCCTGCGTGAGCAGCCGGCCTCGGGCTCTCTGCTGTGTCCCCTGCGCCCCACCCTGAGCGCCGGGCCCCATCCCAGGCCTGCTCAGCCTCCCTCCACCCATCCAGGCGCTTTTCTGCCTCAGCCTTCAGGACCGCTGATTCTCCCACTCCCTCGGGCCCTCCCCGCTCTCACTCACCCCTCACCAGACCCTGCCCCAGGAGGCTTGTCCTCCTGTGCAAGGGTCCCCAGAGGGAGGTCTGGGAAGCCGCCTGGAGAGAGGTGGCTCATGAGGAATGGGTACGTCTCCGGCCAGAGGGAGGAGGTGAGCATTCTCCTCAAGGAAATAAGCATGTCAGATGGGGTGGGAGGGGGGGAAGGGCAGGGCAGGGGGGAGTGGGGAGGGCTTACGGTACCTTCAAGGGCCTGGGGCGTGGGGCAGCACAGCCGCTTCCTCAGTGACATACACCTCCATCCCTCAGCGCATCTCCTCTCCGCCTCCCGGTTGCCAAGACAACCTGCCGGCTCAGCCGAGGAGGCGGCAGGGAGGGGGGAGGAGGCTGGGGCTCCTACTGCCTCTTCGGTGATGGGAGGGAGGGGGGCCTGCGCTTGGCTTCTCTGCTGGGGTGGGTGACAGAGCTTCAGGAGCCGGGGCTCCCACCCAGCTCCACCACTCTCCCCTCCCCCTCCCACGAGGCTCTGGGATTGGCTCCGGGGGCGGCCTCAGGAGAACCCTAATTCAGGGCCAGATAGCGGGCCAGCCTTGGAGGGGGCAGGCCTGGGCAGCGCCCCCCATCTCAGAAAGCTCAGCGTGGAGTTGGGGAAAAAAACGATAGGAGCCAGGGAGGGTCAGAAGAGTGGCTTCCGGCAGGAAGGAAAGGTTCCTGGGCATGGCTGGGCGGCCTGGGCCCAGCTGCCCCCGTCTGCCCTCTGCTGTTCCCGAGCGCCTCCTCCCGGTTCCTGAACCTCTCATTCCCTTGGACCTACAGGAAAGGCAGGGCCTGGGACAGTACCTCCCAATCGCACAAGGCCCATTCCCCCTGCCACCAGCTCCCTAGCACGGTGCCTTCACTGGCTGAGCCACCTTGGGCAGGAACGATGTTCAGCCAGCCGCCCGGGAACCAAGGGGACTGCAGAGTCAGTGCTCCCTCTGTCGACTGACCGCAGGCATGGTAGCTGTCAAGGTCATTTCTTACTGAGCAGTATTCTGGGGTGTGTTGGGGGTGGGGCCCAGAGGGTACACTCAGACCAGGGGACCCTTCTCCAGCCTGCCATGCTCACTGCCACCGCGTCTCTGGCTTCATCCTATGGAGGGCCCTGTCTCCAGCCCCCTCCTCCTGGTACGGCCCCAGACGCCTCAAGGCCAGCTGACTGATCCTCCCCATTGCTTGTCTGCCTTCCCATCAGGCTGGCACGAGAGGGGAGGCACCCCCGCCCCTGCGCAGAAGCAGGCCACACTGGTCACCAGATGCCTGCTAGCCCAGGCCCCAGGGCGGGCTTCCTGGGCACGGCTCAGAATGCTGGCAACAGGACTAGCGTACCTTGCAGCTCAGGAGTGCCTGGGGCCTTGAGGATGGGCACTGCAGTCCACCGCAGGGGCTGGGGCTCCTGCCCCCGAAGGCCAGGCTGTTCCAGGCCCAGGATGCCTAGTGTTTAACTCCTGTCCCCGGCAAGGGCACTGGGGCCAGACGTCCTGACTGGACTCCGGCCCTGCTGCGGCCCCTTCCCCAGAGCCTGGGCAATAGACGGCTCTGTCCTCTTGCTCCGTCTCAGTCCAGTGCCCCGTGCCCCGCCTCATGCATGAACCTGCCAGCGAGCAGGAGTGCCACTGTGCCTACGCCGTCTAAACATTAACTCCCGGAGAGGCGGACGAGGGCATCTGGGCATCTAAGGAGGAGGGAAAGGTGGCAGAGAACTGGGCCAGAGGAATAACAGGAAAGACAGGAGCCTAGAAGGGATCCTCTCTCGTCAGTGTGAAAACCATGTCCCCCTACCTGCCATCACTGGACCCCTTTCTCCCAGACCCTAGAGCCTCAGCCCACAGCATGGAACCAGCAGAACAGCCTCTCCTCTCACCCCACGACTGCACTGGCTCAGTCCCCTTCTCAAAGCCCCTCACTCCTCCTCCCTGCCCACGCATGAAGACCATGCTCCATAATGGGACCCAGTCACTTCCTGCCCCTTTTCTCTGCAGACCTTCAGTTCTAGCCAAACCTGATCAACCGCTCACCTTCCCTTGAACAAGCCTCGCGTTTTCCTGCCACAAGGCCTTTCTTCCCATTCTGTCTTCACTCTCAGTATTTTCACCCGTGTCTTCCTTCTCTGCTGGCTGAAATCCTGCCTGTTCTTAAAGACTATGCAAACCGGGGCCCTTCCCATGCACGCTCCCCCTCTAGAGCCACCGGGCCTGGCTGGGGAGCGCAGGACATTCCACGCAAGGCGCTGAAGGCACGACAGAAGTTAGGCTGTGCTGCTTGCTGGCTACGGCCGTGGGGGATTTAACGTGTCTGCCTTAGAGCTCGCCCAGCCATGTGGGGATGAGCGCAACCCCTAAAGAAGGGGTCCGTGTGAGCACGCCTCGGGCACTGCCTGACACATCGCCAGAGCTCCATGCAGTGCTGGGGTCCTATTTCCCTTCGCTCTTGTGGGGTGGACCCAATGCTGCTTTGCTACCTTAGGTGTGAGAGATTTCTGACAGTCCCACAAAGAATGGCCTTTTTAGGGGTCTATCTGCCCTGATTATATTTCCAGTGTCTTGAGGGGTTGATGGGGGACAACACAGTACCTTGTCCATCTTTTCTAGTGACTGAAGGGCTCGCGCAATGCTTGTATGGCGTAAGGAATAGATACATATTTGGATTAAGTGCTTCGGACCCCTCCCCTCCCAAGTCTACCTAAGGATGGAGGGTGAAGGCCCGACTCTGGCTTCTCACCCTGACGCCACCTTGAGGGACAGAAGGGTGGTGCTGAGCCAGGGCCGCCTTTAACTGGTTTATTCCCTCAGTCACTCCTTGCTGGTGTGTGAGGTGCTGAGCTGGGTACTTGGTGGGGGGCAGGGGGAGGCAAAGATGGACTATTCCTCATCGGAGGCACTTGCCAGAGGCGGGCACGGTGTGCTCTCAGACGGCTAGGGTTGCTGTTTTGCCGGCGTTCTCAAAGGGGAGCTACAGGGAGGGGGCTGGGCAGGACTGTGCAGGAGTCTGGAAACCATGCTAAGGAGTTTGCTAGCAGTTGCTTGTGTGACAAGGACAGAGCTGTGTTTGATGGCAAGGTAACGCAAGCTGAACAAACTGTCAGGAGGCTGAGAAACCATGGCGAAAGCTTTGTGGTGAGACGGTCCAGGGAGGTCTGCGGATGGAGGTCCAGAGTTTGGAGAAGAAGGCCCTCGTGGGCTGAGATGGTGGATTGCTCAGAGAGAGACGGCATGCAGAACAAGGAGAGAAGAGAATGCCAGAATCCTTAGGGACTGGCTCTATGAAGAGGAGGCAGGAAAGAGAAGATCCAAGCAGGGAGAGAATGGCAAAAGGACACAGCCTGTGGGAGGCGGATGGGGGAAGGAGCTCCTTGGGGTGCCCAGGGCCGTGGGGCTGAGGACACCCAGGGCTGAGGCCTGATGACCGGAAAGCCACTGCCACCGGAGTTTGGGTTGAATCGAGTGCCCCATTAGACAGCCTGCAAGGGCTGAAACGAGAGTGGACTTCCCTCCTGACATCCGGCGTTGGCTCCCTTCTGCCTCCTCTGGCTGATTGGAGGAGAGGACAGGGAAGGGAGATCAATATGGAGGCTATTCTTAGCTAGAGTACGCGGTCATCCTAAAGACACAGGATCTGAGGCGCACGGCTGCCACCTCCCTGCACTTTGTCACACCCTCCTGAAGAGGGATGTGTCCATCTTGCCCTTAGTCAGGCTTGTCCAACCCGCGGCCTGTGGGTCACGTGCAGCCCCACACAAATTCGAAAACTTTCTTAAAATATAATGAGATTTTTTTGCGACTTTTTTTTTTGAGCTCATTAGCTACTGTGAGTGTTAATGTATTTTATGTACGGCTCAAGACCATTCTTCTTCCTCCAGTGAGGCCCAGGGAAGCCATACAGTTGGACACGCATGTCCTAAGTCTACCCTAGCTGTGTTCCCCCATCCACGCACCCTTGCTTAGAGCCTTTAGGCACACACAAGCAACCAGGCGGCTGCAGCCCAGGGGAAGCCTCCTTCCCACCACACACACACACACACACACACACACACACACACACATGCATATGCTTTCATTCCCTCTGAGGGCCGGTGATTAGACACCCGTTCCTTTGGCCTTTTCCTGTTAGCATCTTCGAAATCACCGGTGCAGAAGGATCGAGCTGAACAGACTTCCCCAGGATCTGAAGAGGTGCCCTGGGCATGGGACCTGGACTCGGCAGGTCCAGGACCCGACATGGTGAAGCGAGAAGGTTCAGAAAGCCCAGCCAGGGGCCACAAGCAGGCATCAGATGGGCCAGGCTTGGGTTTGGGGTGGGGCACCGGCCGTCTGAGATGGATGGCACAGGCCTCCAAGCTGCCTTCCTCCCTCACCCTTCTCCCTTCTGTCCCTCCCGGCCAGGTCTCACCTCAAAAGGCAAGAAAGGAAACAGTGAGGGCTTTCTGGAGCTGGCCCCCAGAGGCCTATCTGTGCTGGGGAGGTCAAAGAGAGGGAGGGAGGGGCCGAGAAAGGCCCAGAAGAAAGCGGAGGCCAGACAAAGGGCCCGTCCACCTTTGAAGCTGTCTCTAACCCGAGCCAGGGAGGGTGGGGGTGGGCCTGAAAGCCCCGCTGGGGGGAGGCTGGCTGGAGTTTTAAAGAATGTCTCAAATTCCTGTGGAAATCAGAGGGATTGTAAGAGCTCCCCCTCCCCAACACACCTCCTTCCCAGGCCCCTCGCTCTCAGCCCCCCAAGTCCAGTCCTCCACACCTGGGGGCCCCAACCCTTTGTCCTTAGGTAATTGCTGGGCGTTGCCCCTGAGTTTAAAATCCCATTGAACTCACCAGTTATCAGCTGTGGCTGCAGACCACCCTCCCTACATACCCCCCCAACCCCCCAGAAAATGACCCCCAACACATTTCCTGCAGTTTTCATGGGGATTAAGGCTCTTTGTGATTGGGTGGGTAGAGAAAAAACCTGCCTGGTGAAAAGCAATTATGACAAGCTGGAAGGAGAATGTCCGGGGGCTGGGGACCTCCCTCCTGGCCGCAGGATCTAAATTGCCCAGAGTTGGGGGTGTCAGATTGGGTTCCAGTCCTCACCAAGGGAGGCGAACGACCCCCCCCCCCACACACACACACCAATTTGGATTGCAGTTTTCCTCACCTGCCATTTGGACTAAACCAGGCCCCTCCGAAACTCCCCATTCTGTCATTTTTAGGCCATGTTTGGGAGAAGTGGGTAGAAGGGATGTCTTTCACCGTCCCAGTCCACCCCCCCCGCCCATGATCCATCCCCTTCCCCAACATATTCTCAGAAAGAGGGAGGGCATCTGAGGCTGGGGTCCACCAGCAGAAGACGGAGCTCAGTGAGCGTGCAGATGCGGACGGGGGTTAGGGGGTGGGCAGGGACCTCCGGGGAAGGGCCTCAAATCGACAAGATTAAAAGCCAGCGCGGAGGAGCAAGGAGGTGGGTTTTATGGCCTCTGAGTTCCACCGCCAGATGCGCACCTCGGGGCGTCTGGGGAAGCCCACCAGATGTGCTCCGGTGGGCGAGGGCAGTCCCCTCCGCTGTCCCCTCCCCAGGCCGCCTGGCGGAGGCCTGAGGTGCCCCTCAGGTGCGCCCCCGCCGGCCCGCCGCGCACCTGGCAGGACAGGGGACACTTCCTCACGCCCCCCTTCCGCTCCTCCGCACCTTCCTCCCGCGCCCCGACCCTCCTCACCGGAAACAAGCAATCCTGCTCCCAGCCGGGCAGCGTCCGCGGGCCCGGGCCTGCTGCCCCGCCCGCCCGGCCCCAGGCTCGGCCCCAGGGTGTGGGTTCTCTGCGCCCCAACAGGTAGCACGGGACGCGCCGGGAGGGCCAGGAAATCGGAGCCCGCGGAGGGCGGAGTTGCGGGCCCGCGGGGCCATCCACGCCGGCGGCCCCTCGAGGCCGCCCCGCCCCGCGCGGCCCTGCACCTGCCGGCGCCGGGGCCCGGGCGCTGCGCGTCCCCGCGCCTCTCGGGGAAGCCGGTTTGTCACCCGTGGAGTTTTGGAGTTGACTCCCTCCACCCCCACCCCCAGCACCCCTTCAGATCACCCGTTTGCAGGAAAATGGTTTTATTCTGGGGCTGGGAGCTGGGGGTTGGGGCGCAGGCCTGGTCAGTGGAATGTGAAGAATGGTCAACCTTCTCTTTTTTTTCTCCCTTTTTCTTTTTTCCTGAAACAAACATGAAAGCCCCTTCCTAGAGTCTGGCCAGGAGGAGTCTGGAGGCTGGGGGGCAGGCACAGGGAGACACAGGGAGCAGAATTTAAAGAGAGCTGCCTCCAGACAGGGTCTGCAAGGCCTTGAACCTGCTGACCTTGCCTCTTGGTTCAGGGTTCAGAGTCCAGGGGACATCACAGCTCCTCGCCTGGGGTCTGCCCCACCCGGGGGGCCCTATTGCAGAGTGAGGTCCAGGGCACTGCGCTGAGGCCCAGCCCTGATTGATGCCAGTCCTGCCCCTCCCCAGCTGGGGGCTCCGCTGCCAGCTGGTCCTCAAGGCCGTCCTTGGGGGGGGGGGCCTGGCTCCCCTCCTCCACCCCAGCCCCATCTTTGGATTAGGAAGGGAAAGGGACAGGGAGGCTGGTGAGGGGCAGCCGCCCCCACACTCGTGTCCCTGACTACGTCAGGGGCTGTGGCCTGCGGGTGCGCTTGGTCCGGCGGGTGGGGGCTGAGCCCACAAACTCGAACTGCTTCTGCCTCTCCACTCGGTTGGGGAAGGGCAGTTGGCCCTCGTAGAGGCGCTTGATGAAGTGAGCCTCTCGCTGGTTCTGGCGGCTGCGGGACGCCTGGCGGGGCCGACCCTGCCTCGTGAAGGCCATGAACCAGCCCTCATGCCGCGCGTTCTGGAAGGCCGTGTAGTTGTTCTCCAGGACGATCTCCGTGAACACGCAGTCCTTGCTTTTCCCGCTGGGCTGCGGGGGAAGGAAGGTGAGGAGGGACGCTTGTCACCCACCCTGTCTGGCTCCTCTGCCTTCTGGGCCTATTTTAGGCCCGAGGAGGGAGTCACAGGGGCTGGGAGCCCAAGGATTTCTGCCTGGTGAGCGAGGCAAAGGTGGGGAAAGGAACCAACTTCGCTTGGGGTCAGACCTGAACTTAAATACGGGCTTGCCGTTCGGAAGTTGTCCACCTTGAGGAAGGTATTTAGCTCCGCTGAGCCTCAGTTTACTGAGGTGCGGTGGAAACACCCAGGTAATTGTGTCATTCCCTGCACAGCCAGCAGGCGTGCGTGTGCGGGAACGGCCTGGGTCTGGGCGAGTGGTGTTGCTGGGTGGCGGGAAAGGAGGCACAGGTCTCTGATCTAAAGAAGGGGCACAAATTGCTAGACTGTGTCACGAGCCACACAGGCGCCCCTCTGACCCTATAGAGAACCTTGACACTAGGCTAAGGTGACCAGATTTTAACATTGGTAAAGCGGGACACCATTGAGCGGGGGGGAGGGGGTTCTTGATTAAAAATTGGGTCTATCTCCCGCCATTCCCTAGCTTGTCGTACATTCTTTCCAAAAATCGGGACTTTTTAAAAATGCTGCGGGACACGGGACAAATTGTTAAAAATTGGGACTGTCCCGCCAAAATCGGGACGTCTGGTCACCTTACAAAACTAGGCCCATTTGTACAGATAAGTAGCCTGAGACTTGGGAAAAAATCAGCAAATATTTGGCGGGAACAGCCAGTATTGGAAGCCTGGAGGGACTGACCAATGCCAAAGGAGATGGACTTCGCTTTTGTACCACAGTGCTGGGCCCCCTATGCACCGTAGACCACTCCACCAAGTAGGTGGTTATGCTACGTGGGGCTCACTCACAGGCTGTGAGCTGTTGGAGTCTGTGGAGCCCACTGGCCTTGGGGGGCGGGGGGTGGGGGGAGGCTTCTGGCCCTGGGTGAATGCTCAACCCCGATTAGCATGTAGCCCTCTCCACACGGGCTGCAACATCACTCAGGTGCTGACATTCTTACGCCCTGATACTGGGAAATACCCCATAAATCGAAGCCAAGGGGCCTGTGGATCAGCCAGCATCCTCAGGGACTCATGAAAATGGAGAAAGTAGAGAGTGGCAGAGTGATGGGTGGGAGAGGGAGACTCATGGTCCCGATCGCCCCCACAGAGCGTAGTGGGGTGCGTGTGGGCCCTGCGTGCCCCACCCCAGAAGACCAAGCCAAGCAAGCCCAGCATCTGCTCCATCTTCCGGCCTCACCTTCCCGATGAGCTTGCCTCTCTTGTTCATGCAGATGTATTTCTCGCTCTCAGCCCCCTTGATGCGGACCCGGCTCCCAAACGTGTCTGTCTCCACTATGAGCTTGGCTGCGATGGGGAAGCGGGAAGAGAGACCTCCGTCCATGAGGGTTGCTAGTCCAGGAAGTAGCAGGGGGCCTGCCTATCACTTCTGAACTCAGGTGGGGAGCATGGGGATGGGTCCTCCTGCAAGGGGTTTCTCCCTGCTTTCCCACAGGGCCTCCGCCCTGACATGGGCTCTGGGGATGGTGAGGCTGGTCCAGGTGAGGGCAGGGTCTCACCGAACTTGTTGCCATCCTCAGCAGTGGCGGAGATGCGACGTCCGGTGACCTGCACGTGCTTGCCGCTGGTCCGGCTGTACAGCTGGTACTCGCGGATCTGCCGCCTGCTCAGCTGGTCGGTCATGGCGCCCTGGTCCCTCACGTACTGGTTAAAATTAGGAGACGGGTGATTCTCCCCCTTTGCGGTTACCAAGGGAAAAATAGTGTCAATTTGCTTTGGGCAACACCACCACCAGTCCATGCAGAGGGGAGGGGTGCAGAGGTGAGTGTGGCGGGGGGCAGGCCATTTGTCCTGGGACGTAGAGGTGCAGGGTGAAGGGGGCAAATAGCTATGACCTTCTCAGGCCAGTGGGTGAGCCTCCAGTCATGGCCCCTTGGTTTCCTGTCTGGCCCAGAGCAGAGCACTGGTGGCTGCCCAGGCTTGGGGGACACTGGATGATACAGTGCAGACTTGGAATCCTGACTCGGGAAGCTGGAAGAAACCCTCAAAGTTCTGGTATCTGATCCCCATGTTCTATGGAGGTACACAAGGTGACACAGCCAGTGAGAGGCAGTCCCCGTCCTGCCTTGGGCATGGGAGCTTGTACCCTCTCCAGAACTCCAGAGTCTTGGCTCTATTGGTCAAGACAACCCCGTTTCTCCTCCATCCTTCCCACTGGCCTCATGGGACCCCACGCCCAGCAATTGCAGATAGCAGCTGGTCTGTTAGGGTCCCTGGAGAGCCTCCTGGGGGCTCTAACGCCCTTCTCTTCAGGTTCCTGCAGGGCCCCTGGAGGCACTTCCTTACAGCCCTAACAGTGCAACCCTGCATTCCGCCCAGCTCCTCTGCCCTTCCCCTAGGTGCTCAGAGAAGCCAGGCCCCCTCCAGTGTGCCTCCTCTACGGGTGAGGCGCCTCCTTAGCAGAGGGAGGTGAAGGCAGCAGTGAGAGGTGCTATCAGCAGTGGCTGCTCTGGTGAGGCCGCCCACCCGGGCTACAATGTAACAGAGGCTCTTGGTCAGCCAGGGGCCATGCCGCCACCCACCCCCTTCCCCCGGGGCTGGCTGAGGGGCTGTTTCCACCCACGCATCATGACGAGCGATATAAAGGCAGGCCAAGTGCCTTGTCCAGGCCGGATTCTCCTTACCCATCTGCAGCACTGCTCGGGACAGAGACCACCTCCTGCCCTCTCTTGCCAGTAAGGGGCAGCGTGGAGGACATTTCGCAGCTGCTGCACACAGCCTCAGCTCTAGCCCTGAAACATTTCTGTCCCCACCTGGCCCCTGTGGCCTGTGCTGAGACAGCCTTTCCCTGTTCCCAGTCTCTAAGTCCACCTTTATCCCATGCCCGATTGCAACCATCTGGACAGAGCTAGCCCCGGATCAGCATCTGTTAGGGCCACTTTCTCCTGAAGGGAGGGGTGGGTGGTGTCAGCTTTGAGGAAGGGAGGGCTGGGGAGCAGCTGGAGGCTGACAGTGTCACCTGTTCTGGGTTAACCCTTCGGGTGCGATATTGCTCATTTCCAACTTCACCTTGTCCACAGGCCAGGACCCCGGCCTAGGAGACCCCAGCCCACACCACCCCTCATCCTGGAAAAACCTGAGGTGGGGGACCCCGCCTTCCTGCCAAGGGGTAGGATCTGGCTGGCCCAGGACCCTCAGTGAGCTCTGCCTGTCCCCAGCTGCAAGCCTCCTGGCCCAGGTTCAGGCCCTCCGCCCCTCTTGGCGGGCAGCCTTCTGGCTGTCTGTTCCAGGTCAGGAGCAGCGAAGGGCCCCCCCGAAGCCCCCTCCTCTCCTTGTCCCGCTTCAAGCCCTGCACAAAAGCAACCCCACGCCCCCCCACAGCCCACAGCCCACAAGCCGCTCTCCCCGCGGGACCTGGCCTGTCCCTTTCATGTCCCCGCTGCAGGGGGACCGCCCCTCCCACTGCCGCAGACAGCTGCTTGTCAGCCAGCCCCTCAAGCATGGCTGTGGTCCGGCCTGCGGCCCCCCCCCGCCCAGGGGGGCGCGGGGGCACTTCAAGGGGGAAAGGACAGCTTTGCCACCTTCCCCGGGTCCTGAATGGGCCTCAGCCAGGCCATAAACGCCAGGCCAGCCGCAGCATTGTGCTAATTCCCCTTCCAGAACAGGTTGGGCCCACCCCCAGCCCCCTCCGGGCCAGGCTGGGGGGCTTTCTTCTTGCCCTCCCTGGATGTGTGAAGCAAAAGGCCTGGAACGGGGGCTTGAGCAAAAGGGGGGAGGGAAAGGGGGGGTTGTCTCTCTCTCTCCCACCCCCCCACTGCTTCAAAGGCAGCCCCTTTCCCTCGCCCAGAGAAAAGGCATTTACCTTCAAAAAAAGTCCCCACTGGATATGAAGACAAGCGGCCTCTGGCCTGGGAAAGCCAAGCGATGGCCCCAGCGCGGTTCTGGACCAGTGCATTTTAATAGCTGCACTTTTATGGAGGATCACAAAAAGGGACCGGCCTCGCCCTGGGGCTGGGGGAGGTGGGCATGGGGGGGCCGGCGGGGTGGGGGGGTCATGGAGAAGCCAGCCCTTAATCTTGTCCCACACAGCCTCTTGGGGTTTGACCTGGTTGCCTGTAGGTGAGGAGTCACGGGCCCTGGCTGGGCACGCTGACCGCCCCTGTGACGCCCCCAGGACAGCGACCCCCACGAGAGCGTCCTCTCAGGACACCCGTGTCAGTGGGAGTGGCGTTGTGAGTGGAACACGCAGGTCGTTTTGCATGGAAACCTGGCCTATCAGGTACAGGCCTCACCTGAGCAGCCACCTCTGCCCTCTTCCAGCCACTCCCAGCTCCATCCTTGAGTCCAGCTGCCCTGGCCCTTTGCCTTGGGGTGACCCAGTGTGGAAGGACACAGAGAGACAGAGACCCCAGGGGAAGTGGGGAGGGCCAACAAAACCTTAGCCTAGCCCCAAACCTGCCATAGCCCCTTCCCCTCCCCCTCCAAAGGCTGACCCCACCCCTCCACCCCCCCAGAAGCCTCCGAGCATCCTGGACCCAGGGAGGGACCAGAACTTGCCTCTGTCTACCCAAAGGAGCCTGCCCCCTCCCCCACAGGGTGGGGTGGGAGAGATGGGAGAAGCCAGTGGGGGCAGCCCACCTACCTGAGTTTCACAGCAGAGGATCAGTAGCTGCAAGCACCTGTGTGGGGACAGGAGGCAGACCCAGGTGGGGTGTCAGCAGGAGGCCCAGGGCACACCCGGCGCCCGCCCGCCCCCACACCCCCCGCCGCGGTGTGTGTGGGAGTCCCCGGGAGATTAGGGCTGCCCGGGGCTGGAGGTGGCAACAGAACTCCAGTCGGAGAGGCCGCGCACTTACAGAGTGAAGTTGGGCAGCAGGCGGGCGGCTCCCATCGCCGGAGAGGTTTCTCGGGGCGGTTCCCCCTCTGCCCCCAGATTCAGGAGCAGATATGGGCAGTCCCCAGGGACAGAGTCCCAGAGAAGCCAAGGTCTCTTCAAGCCACAGGTTTTCAGGGGGGAGAGGAGGAGAGAAAGGGGAGGAGGAGAGAGAGAGAGGGGAGGAGGAGGAGGGGAGGAGGGAGTAATTGGGAGACTGAGGTGTGAGGTGTCCACCTTCCAGGCCAGTGAGACTGCAAAGCAGCCGCTGGCGGGGCTGCCCAGCGAGCGCAGAAGATGGGACTGTGGCCGCCTTCCCCCCGGGGGCTGGCCCTGTGGTCTCCGGAGCTACCCTGACCCCCACAGACCCCGACAGGAGCGCCCTCCTCCCTTCCCCGGGCCAGCTCCCCCTGCGCTCGGGTTTGGCGCCCCACTCCCCAGGGAGAGCGCAGGTAGCAATCTGGGGTCGCCGGGTCTGCTCAGGGGTGGGAATTCCTAGAAGCAGCCTTAAAAGGAGGAGCCTCCCTGCGGGGGGCAGGAGGTGGGCTTCCATGGCCTCTGTCGCCCCTAGCTCCCCCTATCTGCTCTCTGGCCACCTGGAAGGAGGGGTTTAGGCTGCATGACTGGCAGCAAATAGTGGGTGCAACAGCTTGGGGGGCAGGGGTGGGACAGTGGGAGACCCTCATGGAGCCCCAAAAGCTGGCCTGACCTGGCGGCACAGGCTACTTTTCTTTTGTGGGCAGCTTCCTCTGAGAGGCGGGGACAGTAAGGCCCCCGGATGGTGGAGGACCCAGAGGTGACTGCATGTAGCAGACGTCCCAAGGTGCGTGTCCTGGGCCTGTCTGGCCACCCCTCCAGGGCAGCAGCCATCCCTGGAGCCTCTCAGGACCTCCTCCCCACGTCTCCTAGCAGCTGCCTGGGGTGCAGTGCCCACCGGCCTCTTCACATAACCTCTGGCCCCCGCTGCTCAGTCCCAGGCCAGTCATCACGCCTTTCTGCATAAGAGGACGCGAAGGCAGGACAGAATGGCCCAGCCGGTGTGTGGCGGGGCTGGTTTCCTAAGCCCGGGCTCTCTCTATTGCACGCGCCTTGTGTCTGGAGCTTTCTGCGGTGCCCTCCCCCCGACACCCCAGGGCCCAGCCCAGCCCAGCCCAGCAGCCCCTCCTGGAAGCTGCTCCTTCCTTACAGGAGCGCTTGGCTTCCCAAGGGGGCTGGTGCTGGGGAACCCTTGAGGGGAACCCCTCCCCCTCAGGGGAAATGGAGCTCACACCTCAGCTTGGCTCCCTGGGCCGTGGCCTCAGTGCCCTTGATGGGAAGAGGAGGGGAAACGCGCATGGTGTGACTTTATTTACCTAAAGAGATGAGTGGGAGGGCAAAGCTCTCACCTCCAGGCCTCCTTCTCACCTTCCTGAGCTAGACCAATCCACAAAGTTGTCTGCCACCCCTCCCCCACGGCAGGGCCACGCAGGACACCTCTGACCCGTCCAGCTACAGCACCTGGCTCCCAGCCCCTGCCCTCCTCCAGCAGCCCACGGGGGGCTGGGCCAGTCCATCCTGCGCTGGCCTGGGGAGGGCCGTGTGAGCCCCCACCCCCCTGCATAACTGGGGAGTCCAGGGTTGGAATCAAATAGAAAGCATGTGAAAACGGGAAGGGATCTGAGAGACTCCTCATTCGCCGATGAGGCTTTCACAGCCAGTGAGGGGCATCAGTGGGACAAGGTACCCAGTGCGCAGACTCCCTGCCAGCACCCACTTTTCTGGGCACATGCTCCAGCCTTTGTCCAGTAGGATCTTCCCCATCATTTCTGTTTTCCAAATTCGTCCCACCCCTGGGGGCCCAGTGTAAATGCTGCCTCTTCCATAGAAACGTCCCTAGAACACCCTCCCCTGTGCTTGATGCTGGCCCTGGCTGTGTTCTCTGGGCTCCTGTAACCTCATGCCCACATCCTCACAGCCCCCCCCCCCCCCCCCCCCCCCCCCCCCCCCCCCCCCCCCCCCCCCCCCCCCCCCCCCCCCCCCCCCCCCCCCCCCCCCCCGCCTCCTGACCTCCATCCTGGGGTCACAGGTAAGCGCAGAGACACACAGAGGAGATACCTCAGGTTTGGGCGCTGGGGTGGGGGCAGAAGGCCCGGAGGAGAGAAAGCTGTGGGGTATTCTACCTAGCGGTCTGGGCGCCTGGTACCTGTCAGTGTGGAAGGGCCTGCAGTCACTGGCCAGCCCCCAGCCCCCAGCCCCCAGCCCCCAGCCCAGCGTGGGTCTCCATGGTGACATATGCTAGCAGTCAAGCTTGGCCTTGGGGTTCAGCCAGGGGTCTGGTGCCGGGGGGCTCTGTCAGGCAGCTCGTGTCACGGTGTGACATCTGCTGCTGTCCCTCCTCATCCCACACTGGCAGGACTTGGCTTGTTCCTCTACCCCATGGAAGGGTGCGTGGTGGGCCCCAGTGGGCATGGAATATTCCGGGCCTGGACTCTGGGTTTTCTCTGCATCCCCTGGCCATTACAGGCTGTGTGACTTGGGGCCAGCCCCTCACTTCTCTGGGTTCAGCTTCCCAATTTACTAAGAAGACATGGTGGTAACCGATGCTGTCAAAACCGTCATGGTGTCAACTGAGATGAAGGACAGACATTCCCCCTGAGAAGTATCAAGAGCCGCAGGAAGGGGGGAGGGGGCACAGACCTCAAATGTGGTCCAGCTTCAGTGTACCTAAACTTTGACTTTCTCCCTTGACTAGAGGAAGCTGGGAGGAGGGGAGCAGGGTAGGGTTCATTAACATTTATGGGAGGGGTGGTAGGAGGTGACAAGGGAAGTGAGGTTAATCCCCACCCCCTGGGGCCAAGTTCAATACCCCCCTGCTGGGATGTCTCACACCTGCTCCTTGCAACCGCCCAGCTGGTAGCTCCCAGAGCCCACCTGCAGACCTGATCTAGTCAGCTCCAGCCCCCACCCCCTTCCTATTGAGGCTGAGGGAAGGGAAGGGCCCAGGGCACCTCAGCAATGCAGACAGACCCTATCTTCGCTAGTTGAGCCCGCCTGCCTCCTACCACACGGAAATCAAATTAGCAACAGTGTAGCCTCTGAGTGCCCTTAGGAGCAGAGCCCCGCTGAGAACTGGGGCACCTGCAGTGCCTGCAGGCATGTGTCCTGGCTGTAACTAGGCGGGGCTGCGGTCCCTCCTAGGGCCCCAGTTACATGGGCAATCCGGACTCCATCCCGCCCGCCCTTACTTCATAAGACTTCCCAGGGCTGGGGCTGTCTGTCCCTCCCTCTCATCCACTGAGTGGTTAAAAACAAGGGCTCTGGTGGGTGTGAATCCTGGCTCATCCACTAGCTGTGTGACCTTGGGGGCAAGTTGTGTACCCTCTCTGTGCCTCACTCTCCACCTCTGAGAAATGGGGCTAATAACACCCACCTCAAGGCATGGCTGTGAGGATTAAAGGGGCAAGCCATGCAAGACACTTAGCCAGGCGCCCGGCTCACAGTGTGTTATTACTGCAATCCTATCAGCCTTCTTGCTGTCCAACCCCCAAGCTCATCCTGCCTCAGGGCCTTTGCACCTTTCTGTTCCTGCTCCTAGGCCTGTTCTGCCAGGTCACTTCGCCTGCCGCCCCCTTCTTACCCACTGCTTCCTGAGGGACCTCCTCAGTTCTAAACAGCACTTCCCCACCTTGGAAACTAGCCTGTTGTACTTCCTCGAAAGTCAACGAGACTGTTAGCTTTTGTGTTTCCACTGGGCTGTAGGAGCCCTGAAGGTGAAGAGTTTGTCATGCCCACCTGGACCCCTGTGGCAGGAAGCCACCGCGAGCGACCGCCGCCTGCCTGGAGCCAGACCTGAACTGATGAGGTGCCTTTTCACTCTGCGGACCTGAGGTCAGTGGCCGGTTCTCCTTTGTTGGGGGTGAGAGGGGAGACCGTGCACCGTTCACTGCATGGGGCATAGAACGCGAGCGGCAGAACAGCCTACGCTGCCTGTGCTGCTGAGAGGATGGAGCTGAGGGGGAGACCCAAGCCTGGGGGGGCCTTCTGTGTGGGTGTTCGAAGACCTCCTTCCGGGCCCCATACCCGGGGGTCCTGGGAGAGGGCACACCAGCCCCCCAGCGGCCTCCTGCAGGGGTGCTGGCGAGGGGCAGGGAGGAGCCCTGCAGAGGCCTGGCAGCTATAGCCGGAGAGGGGGACCATGTGTGTCACATGGGTGCACTGGCTCCAGAGTGACTCTGCAGGCCTGGGAGGGGCAGGAGGCCAGAGCCATGCCAGGGGCCACTCACCCCCTTCCCAATCCTCTACTGGCCTCACCCCGACTTACTGAGCCTGGTTCCTGAGGCTCTGAGAGCTGCCCCGGGGAACCCTAGCCCGGGAAAGGTTCAGCTCTCCACCTCCTGTAAGAGACCCTTGACAGCCACCCTAATGCCCACCTTGTCTCCCCGAACCTGGGCAAATTGCCTTGAAGATACAGTTCCTGGGCTCCTGCCCAGCACAGATCTACACACAGGTGAGGCCCCTGTGCGGAGCTCGCCCTGAACAGGACACATGCCAGGGAAGCAGGACTAGCACTGAGCCCCGGGGTCCCAGTAGACACAGACCCTCGGGCTGGGCCCTTCCTGGCGGGGGCGGGCAGCTGTGGCCCTTCTGTTCTGTACCTAGAAACCCGGCCCTGCTGGGAGGGGGTGTGGGCACAGGAAGACCCACAGTGGCTCGAGCTCCCTCCCGCAGGCCCGGGGGGAGGTTGGAGCTGGGTGAGGAGCTGAGACACTGGGTTCTTCCTTCACAGCTGGGTGGGTGGGGGGTGGGGGGTGGGGGTGCCAGAAGAGGGACAGGAATGCGACGGCAGAGCAGCCAGGGATGGGCCCCCAGGTCCAGTGGGCTGGGACGCAGCTGCCCTCTGCTGGGCCCAAGGGCTCACTGCAGCCGGCAACGGCACGGCCGCAGGGAAGAGGCAAGGAAACGTCTTGGCAAAGCAAACTTTATTGTGGCCCTGAGGTCGGGGTTCGTGCCCCCAGGTCCTGCTGAATCCAGAGAGCCGGAGTGAAAGGCTTTTGTGTGGCCCCCAACACCTCCATCACATTCGGACTCAGGTGGAGGGGGCTGGGGGTGCCGGGCCCACGGCGCTGCATGGCGAGGCTCTCTGGGCGTGGCCGCCTGGCAGGCCCTCCCTGGGTCGCGGTGGCCGGGCTCCTCACTTCTTGGATCCCGGCTTTTTAGGTCTGGGTGTGGGTTTGGCCTATGGAGAGGAGGGAGGCCGCCAGTGGCCACTCCCTCGGGCCCTGGTACCTTCCCGGAGGCCACCCCGTCCCCAGCTGGACCAGCCCCTTCGCATCAGTACTCACCTTCCTCACAGGGCTCTTGTCTCTAACGCTGGGTCTGGAATAGGGGGCGAGGGTGGGCAGGAGAGAGAGCTCAGCCCAGGGCCAGCCGCCCCGCCCCCCAGGGCCCTGGGCCCCTCTGGGAAGCCGGGGCTGTGCCCAGAGAGGCGAGGCTTCAGAATGTCACCTGTCACCTGCTAGGGGGCCTCTCTGACTCTTTCTAAACAAGATGTTTTTTCTTCTTAGGCTTCCACCTGCTTTCTCTTATTTATTACAACCATGTCTTTTCATTATAAAAGTAAGGTTAGTCACATCGCATACAAAATAGAGCAAATAGAGAACAGAATAAATGACTGATGTTGTTTGCCTCCCACCAATATTACCATGTTGGTGTATTTCCTTTCAGAACTCTGCTCAGGACTCACGTGAAATAAAATGAAAATGCTTTCATATTCTGTTCTTTTAAACGTCTCTAAACACTCTCTGGGTTGCCGTAGTCTTCGCAGGCCTATGTGACGCCCATGGAGAAAAGGTGACATAGCTTAGCCAACTGCTATGTTGGCAGCCCTGTAGGATGCGTGCACTGCTCACTGCTATCTGAATAATGCCGGGATGAGCCTCTTACTGCACATGATCGCCCCCGTACTTCAGATGGGGTCCTTTGGAAGGACCTGCCTAAGTGGAATTAGGTCAGAAGACGAGAGCACTTCTCACAAAGACCGGCCAGCCCACACTGGCAGCGCCGTGACCCTTGCACGCGTCCGTGGGCACGCGCACACGCACACCAGGCGCACCCTGCTCTAGCACTCTACGCCTCGGCGAAGAGAGTCTGGCCAAGTGAAGAGATGGAAAGACTTACCTCACTGCCTCCTCTTTTTCCACCTTTTTTTTCTGGGAACCAAACACAAGCATTATTGGGACAGTCAGGGCGAGCGCCTGGCTGCAGCCCCGCCGTGCCCCGGCCTCATGCCTCCTGCACACTCCACTTGGGAGGCCCGGCCCAGGTTTCTGGGGAGCCTCCGGGGTCTTCCTCACCTTGGCAACGCTTGTCTGCTTCAGGGGCACCAGCCTCTTGCCTTGTTTGACAGGGGTCTCCTCTGAGGACACATCCACCTCATCATCATCGTCATCTTCTTCCTCTTCCTCCTCTTCCTCTGCTTCTGCTTCCTCTTCCTCCTCCTCCTCCTCCTCCTCCTCCTCCTCCCAGGAGAGGTCTGCAACAAAGGGGCGGGGCCTCTGAGCACAGCTCTCGCCTGGCACCCCCCCCCCATCATCTGGCTTGAGAGCTGCCCTGGGGGAGGCCCAGCCCCTGCTCACCTCCTGTGGGCCCCTCCCTCCCGGCCTCCCTGACAGAGCAGAGGTGAGAGGGCTGAGAGGTCAGGGAGAGTCGGGGATGGGAGGAGGCGGCAGGGGGAGGGCCCGCTGGGGTGGGGGTGGGGAGGGGGCAGGAGGGAGGAGCTGGGGAGGAACCTGGAGCAGCAGCTCAGGAATTCAGACCTCATCCTAAGGGAAGTGGACCCTGCGGGGTTTGGGGGCAGGAGAGCCCTCTGATGAAAGAGGCCCAGCTGGACAGAGAAGACAGCCGGTTGATGGGACATGAGGAGAGTCTCGCTAGGGTCCATGCCGCTACGACAGCTGCGTCCTTCAGAGCAGCTAACGTTTCAGTGTGTGCCAGTACTCGGCACTGGGCCAGCTGCTCTTGCTGGCTGTCGCACTAAGTCCTCACAACCAGGCTTTGAAGACGGAACCAAGTACACACCTTCCCCTGGCTACAGGTGAGGGAGCTGTGGCCCACAGAGGACGGGCCAGGGGGGTAAAGAACCGGGGCTAGGACTGTGCCCATAACCTCCCAGTCAGGGCTCCTGACCACCGTGCTGCCTTGGGGATTCAGGAACCCCTCAAGTGTTTGAGCGCCTAGTCTGTCCTGGGCCCTGCGCTAGACACTGTGCTCTCTGACCTCGTCCAGGTCCCAGCTCACACTCACCGTAACATTCCTGACCGCTGAGGAACACGGGTCCAGAGCCAGCCCGGAGCTGAAAAGTGACTGGAGGAGAAAGCTCCAACCCCAGTGTTGTCTGTAGGGGGAAGGACGTGGGGGCGGGGACAGGGAAGACAGGGTCACTCAGGCCCAACTCCTAGCTGGGGGCTGGCCTCCTGCAGAAACACGAAGAGTTTATTCCCCAAGCCTCACCCCCCACACTTCATGGGTTCTCTGGGGCTCACTGTGCTCTCAGCCCCTGGGACCTTCCGCCCGAGAGGACGCTGTTGTAAAAGAATGCGGATCTGACCACCTCATGCTTGCTAAGATCACCGGTGGGCTTCCAAGCTGAGGGGCAGCTGTTAAATAGAGATTGCTACAGACTACAATGCACGCCCTAAACTCTCACGTTGAGGCCCTAACCCCCAGTGGGATGGCACCTAGAGAGGAGGTCTTTGGGAGGCACTTAGGGTTAGATGAGGTCATGAGGGTAGGGCCCTCATGGTAGAATTAGTGTCCTTAGAAGATGAGACCAGAACGCTCTGTCTGTCTGTCTCTGTCTCTCCATGTGAGGGCACAGAGAGAAGGTGGCTATCCGCAAGCCAGGACGAGGGCCCTTACCCAACCTCACCATCCTGGTACCCTGGTCTCACATTCCCTGTGACACCGGTCACATGAGAGGCGCAGATGCAAAGGTGTGTGCACACAGTGCTGCTTTTGTCTTGTAATAATGTGCAAGTATGCATATGAGTAAAGGTTAGAAATACATTAAAGTGCTAACCATAATTTTCACTGGATAGTATGTATTTATTTATATTTTTCCAGACTTTCCAAATTTTCTAGAGTAACAGTGATGATACTCATACTTACTGAGTTCCTATGTGCCAGGCTCCTTGCTAAGTTACATTTTACCTGCTTTGTCTCATTTAACTCCTTGGCCATGAAGAAGGTCCTTTACAGAGGAAATCGAGGTTTACAGAGATTAATTTAGTCTCTCTGGTTCACACAGGAAGCACATAAGCAAAAACAAACTTGGCAGCCCCAAACACCTAGAAGGGCTGGCTAAAATGTAGTGCAATGCTTTTGCTGCACATCTGCATAAGAGAGAAAGGGGAGTCCCCAAGCATCAGACACGCAGAATAGCAGGTGCAACAGCTGCTGTAGCAGCAGCTAAGGGACATTATCTTGAAAAGGGTGAGGGCTTTGGGTTTTAACACTCATGTACAGACAAGAGACAAGACCTTGGCTCAAAAGAGGAGAGTTGGAATGGAGCCCGCTCTATGCAAGCCAGGACCCTCAAAGGCTGCGCCTCAGTAAGAAGTCCCAGGGGGGAGGTCAGGGAGGGGAGACTAAAGAGCCACAAACCAACTAGAAACTACCAACCACCACAGAAAGGTAACAGGAAGTGGGTAGAAGTCTCCTGTGAGAACCTAAAATCCCCGGTCCTAACTGTCACCTGACAGTTACCTGGCGGGGATCGCCAAGCCAAGAAGTACGTATAAAATTCCAGGTTTGTGATATTCCTGGGGCCAATGGTGGACACAAAACCACTCTTCTAGTGCACTCTCCGTTCTTCTCACATAGAACTCAGAGAAAACAAAACCCTGAAGACAACTCACCATCTAAAATGACAGAACATGCAAGAAACCATCCCACAGTCAGTGGGAGGAGACAGGACTGCGGTCCGGCGGCACAGCCAACAGCCGGAGTAAGCGAATGGTGATCTGGACTGCTGGGTAGTCCACTGATGAACACCAAATAAATAGAAATGGAGGAGTCAGAGCCCTAAGACAAAGATATTACGGAAAAGAAGAAGAACCAAATGCAGCTTTTAAACACGAAAAAATAGTACCACTGAAATAAAGTCAACAAATGGTTAAAAAGCAGTCAAGGGGAAGCCGGGATGGCTCAGTGGGTTAAGCACTCACTTTGCAGCCCTGGGGACCAGGGATCGAATCCCGGCCCCGGCCTCTGCCCATGTAGAACTGGGGAGTGCCCCCAGTTCAGTTCTCACTGGGGTGAGACCTCAGCCCAGTTCCTGCCCTGTGCAGCCTTATGCCCACCTGTGGAATGAAACTATGTGACAACCGCCAAGAGTTTTCCAGAAGTGAAGACCCAGACCCTCATATCCAGGAAACCTAAATCCCAAACAGATAAATAAAAATTACTTCTACACTTGAACATGCCAAGGTGAACTGATAGATAAAAACAAAGACATTACCAGAGAGGCAAGTCAGATTTCCAAAAAAGGTGCAGTAACCGGACAGCCTGAGGATTTCAACAGCAACCTCAGAAACCAGAAGAACCTGATAACACCTGCAAAGTTTGGAGGGAAACTTCCTCTCTACCTAGAATTACACCCAAACTATCATGAAGTGATGAGAGAAAAACAATGATTATTTGCAGGCAAACCCCAAATAACTTCACTACTTCCAGAGCTACTAAAGTGTGTTTTAGTACAATGGCAATTAAATTGGGAAGGAAGAAGTGGATACAAAAAGCAATGGGAAGCAAGCAAATTGGTTATAGAAGACAGACTTACGTAAGTGTTGAGTGGGTTTAAAACAAGTGGAAGCTAAAACTCTAAATGATAACATGTAAGTTAAGACAAGGGTAATTAGAAAATCTCCCTGGATTGTTTGGGAGAAATAAAAACTAATTAATTTTAGGCTTTGATCGTACATGATTGTTTAAAACAAATCAGGATAACCAATAAAAATTAGAATGAGATTTTATAGCTTCCAAACCAATGGAAAAGGGTAAAAGAAACTTTAATGAATCTAATAAAAGACAGGGAAACGAGAAAAGAATAAATAAATAAAAGCAAGGAAAGTAGAAGCACAAAGTATGTGTTACAAATAAATCCAATCACAAAAATGTAAACAGACTATAGCAGCCAGATGGATTAAAACAAAGTCTAGCCTGTACACCTGAAACTAATATAAAATAACATTGAATGTCAACTATAATACAAAAAGAGTATGTAGTCATGGGATGTAGAGTATAGCATAGGACAGAGGTGTCAAACTCAATTAAAACACGGGCCATTTGGTGCAACAGGCAAGATTCACACGGGCCACATCACATGTACAAACGTCGCCAGAACTGAGTCAGCGCGTTTATACACGCCCACAGGCCCCCAGGAAAGGCACTGGGCCACGTGTACACTCATCTTCAGTAGTTAAAGGGTTAACGAGGGAATTGTGTGTACGGTATTGCCTCCATCTTCCCTAAGCGCTATTTTCTTCATAACCATTTTTTCTATTTTCATTTTATTTCAGAGCATTGTGGGCCACAAAAAATGACCTCGGGGGCTGCATGTGGCCCGCAGGCTGCCAGTTTGACACCCCTGGCATAGGGGATATAGTTAATGGTATTGTAATGGCTACCGTATGTAACGTGTCAGCGGGGCAGTGGACCTGTTGGGGTTATCACTTTGTCAGGTGTATAAATGTCTAACCAGATGTTCTTTTGTACAGCTGAAACTAATAAAAAATAAGAACACCCCCCCCCCGCCAAGTGTAGCCACATACTGCTAATAAGACACACACGTAAAACAAAGACAGAAATTGAAGAGATACGTAGAAACATCGACCCAGATATGACAGAGGCTTCTAGTTGCTTATCTCATATCCATTCTTCCATTGCTTCATCGTAACAGCGCCTTGCCATTCAAATACTGTGCCAAGTCAAAGACTGCATGCCCTAGTTTTCTTTGCAGTTAGCTGTGACCATTTACTCATCTCTAGACCAATGAGTTATAAGCAGAATTTAGTGGGTGGTATTTGTGTGATGACTCCTTGGATAGACAGGGAACTGAGAAAGGCTCTCCCTTGTTTCTTCTTTCCCATGATCTTAGATGCAGAAGTGAAAGCTGGAGCTGGAGCAGCCTTCTTGCATGGTAAGGTGTCCTTAAGGAAGGACGCTTTGCACGAAGGATAGGAGAAAGGCGGAGACTTGGTCTCTGGTGACTATGGAGCCTCTCACTATCCCTAGACTGCCCATGTCTGAACTTCTATGCAAGATAGAAAAGTCTCAAATTTGTTTAAGACTTGGGTTGGGTCTTTGTTACTGCAGATATAACTAATTAAAATGAAAATAAGCTAGTTGTGCCATCTGGTGAATGATGCTGATAATGATAGGTTGTATATAGGAAATCTCTAGACCGTCCTCTACATTTTAAACCTAAAACTGCTCTAAAAATAGAAAAATTAAAAAATGATGCTAGTTGTATTTGTTAGGTTTAGGTTTCATAACAAGTCACAGAAAACTCAGTAACAGCGGCTTACACAGATAGGAGCTTTGTTTGTTTGTTTGTCACATAAACTAAGTCCCAGATATAAGCAGTCAGCTGCAGGTATACTGCTCCTCAGCCACCAGGGACCCAGGCTCTTTGTACCATTTACTTCACCATCCTCAATACGCACCTTCTACCTTCTGCCCTGGATGACAGCTAGTAATCTAGCAATCACATCCACAGTCCAGCCAGCAGGAAGGGAGAGACAAAAAAGGGTCACATGATCTGTGCGTAAGGACCCTGCAGGTGTAGTAGATATCATATCTGCTTGTTCCATTAGCCAGAACTACTTAGTCATGCCTAACTCAGCGGGAATAGAGTTGGTATTCTCAGTAGCCTTGAGGCCAGCTAAAAGTCATGAATTCCACTACTAAAGAATAAAGGAATAATGAATACCAGGGAACAATTGGGAAACCAAAGTTGTATCAGATGATATAGGCTTTAATTCAATAAGCATTTTAGGGATAAAGAAAGTCACCACATATTGATACAAAACTAGTTTACAAGGAAGATAAATTTGTAAATTATATACAGCAACAGCACAGTATAAACATACACAAAACTATAGCTGCAGCAATCAAGACTGTGTGGTATTGGAGGGATAGACACAGATCAGTGGAACAGAAGCCCTAGAAATAGACCCACACTAATATGTTCAACTGATTTTTTGACAAAGTTGAAAAATCAGTAAAATGGAGAAAGGATAGCTTTGTTGCTGGAACAATTGCATGTCCATAGGCAAAGAAATGAACCTTGACCTAAACCTCACACCTTTCACATCAATGAATTCAAAATGGATCATGGACTTAAATGTAAAACATAAAACTATGGAACTTTTGGATGGCAAACAAACCCAAAAGACACGGAAAATCTTCGTGATCTTGGACTAAGCAAAGAGTTCTTAGACTTACCACCAAAAGTCATAAAAAGTCATTGAGAAAATGGGCCTCATCAAAATGAAAATCTTTTGTTCTATAAAAACTCATGTGAAGAGAATGAAAAGACAAGTTAAAGAATGGGAAGGAAATATTTGCAAACCACATACTTGACAAAAGACTACTAGTGTCTAGAATGTATAATTAGCAAAACAAACAATCTAATTAGAAAATGGAGCAAAAGCCATGAACAGACATCTGACTGACTATACCGATGGCAAATAAACACATGAAAAGATGTTCACCTTCATTTGCTATTAGGAAATGCAATTTAAAAGTGCAATGCAACCAGGGAAGTCAGGATAGCTCATCAGGTCGAGCGCTTGTTTGCAGCCGGGGGTCCAGGGGTTGAGTCCCAGCCCCAGCAAACCCACATGCTGAACTGCGGCACAACTGGTAACCACCAGGATGGTGGAAAGGGTTCTCACCTCCCATGCAGGAGAGGGAGGGGGGGCCAGTTCAATTCCCTCCCCGTGTGGCCCCACATCCATCTGTGTGAAATGAAACTACATCACAGCTGATGGTGTGCAGCTGTGGAGACTACTCTGGGCCTCCCCACATCCCACCTTCTCTCAAGACAATAAAATAAATCTTTAAAAGAAAGTCAGTGAGATATCACTTCACACATATCAGAATGGCTAAAATAAGAAATAGTGACAATATGAAATGTTGGTGAGGATGTAGAGAAACTCATGCACTGCTGATGGAAATTTAAAGTGGTTGTACCATTTTGCAACTCAGTGTGGAGGTTTAAGAAACTAAACATGCAATCATCATATGACCCAACAATTGCATTCCTGGGCATATGTCCCAGAGAAATTAAAATTTATGCTTAAAAATCTTTACGCAAATTGTTCATAGCAGCTTTATTCACAATAGCTCTGAAGTGGAATCGATCAGGTTTTCCCACAGAGGAATGACTGAGCTGTGGCACATCTATACCACGGACTACTACTCAGCAATAAAAAGAATACACACAACTTGACTGAATATCTAGGGAATTATGCTGAGCTGAAAAAAAAAAAGTCAGTTCTAAAAAGTTTACATATGTAGGGATCTCTTTGTATTACTTCTTACAACTTGTATTACTTCTCACAACTTAATGTGAATCTATAATTATCTAGAAAATTCCATTAAAAAATAAGCATATAACACAAACATAAAAATTATAAGAATTCACTGAAAATCAACAATCATAGAAAATGCCAACACATTTCTTTTGGTACTTGAAGGATCAGGGAGACACAAAATATATAGATTTGATCACAATAAACTTGATTTGGGAAGCCGGGATGACTCAGTGGGTTAAGTACTAGCTTTGCAGCCCTGGGGACCGAGGATTGAATCCTGGCCCCAGCCCGTGCGGACCCATATGCTGAACTGGGGAGTACCCCCAGTTCGGTTCTCACCGGGGCGGGACCCCGGCCCAGCTCCTGCCCTGTGCAGCCCTGCGCCCACCTGTGGAATGAAACCATGTGGAAAAACCAGTGATGTGCAACTATGGAGACTGTTCTGGGCCCTCTCCCTTCTCTCTGTCTCTGTATCTCCCTCTCTTTCTCTCTCTCTCTGTCAGAAACAATAAAAATAAATCTTTAAAAAAAAAAAAGACCAATCTCCAGTGATTGAAATGAAGGTTAGTAAATAGCATGAACAATATCTAGAAAAATATAAATGATCAAAATTGACTCAAAGGAGACAATGCTTCAGGTCAAGTTAAGTCACAGGGACTGAATTTACCTTCCAACTTGAAATCTAAAGAACAAACCAACATGATATAGGAAACTGTGGCTCTCCAAACACTGGATATCAATTAGGGAAGAATCGGCATCCCTGAGAGATGGGACACAAATGAAATGAGTCCTGTGGCTGTGCAAGCTTCCTTCCTGGATGGTGCGGGGAGCAGGAACTCAGGCCTGTTTCTAAAAGAGCCCCATGATCTCACGGAGTTGAGGAAGTGGAACTGGGAACCTGGGGAAGCCAAGACGCCTAGAGTTCACAAGCAGAGTGCAGGGGACGAGATCTCTGCAGACAGAACGTCAGTGATCTGCAGAAAACCCACTCTTGGGTATTCAGCCAAGAAGTGAGCGGCACATGCACGTGAGCACACCATCTGAGATGGAAAGATCACTAGTGGGGTCTGGAGCTCACATAGGGCCAAGGGGTAGTGCCTGTTTCTAAATGCTAGAGTGGAAAATCTCACAGGTCATAGGGCACCTGTTGGAGAATTAAGTGTCTCATTATAAATTTAGTGTGTGTGTGTGTGTGTGTGTGTGTGATTAACTAGATTAAGCTTAGCTTTTGTCCCACCAAAGTTTACAAACAAGACTCAAAGGGTTAGATGGTTAAGTAACTTGATTGCCTAGCACCCAATTAAAAATTCCCAGGCAAAGAAACTCATAATGATGAGAAAAAATTCAACCAAAACTGGCACAAGTTAAACAATTAGCATACAAGACAATAAAATAATTATTATGACTGTATCCCATACGTTCAAGAAACTAGAGGGAAGACTAAAAATGTTTGAGACATAGAAGACTCAAATAAAATTTCAAGAGATGAAAACGACAACATCTGAGGTGAAAATCCACTGATGAGATTAATAGCAAACTAGATACTGCAGAAGGAGAAATGATATTGAATAAATAAAAAAAAACTACCCATAATGAAATACACAGAGGAAAAATAAGAAAATAAAAAGAGCATCAGCAGACTTTGGAACAACATTAAGGAGCCAAGTATGCATGTGATTGGAATCTCGATGGAGATGAGAAAGAAAGAAGGTGGGGGCAGAAAAAATATTCAAAGCAATAATGGCCAAAAGAAAATCCAAATTTGATGGAAACAGATATCTAAGAAATTCAATGAACCTCAAGGCATTTCATAATCAAATTGCTCAAAACCAACAATAAAGAGAAAATCTTAAAAGTAGTCAGAGGAAAAAAGACATTGCACACAGAAGAGTAAAGACAAAGGTGCTAGTAGATTTCTCCAAATTATGCAAGCTACGAGTATGTTTGGAGAAATCTACTATGGTTTTCAGGCATTGAGAGAACGAACACCTCAACCCAGTGAAAATACCTTCCAAAATTAAAGTGAAATAAGGACTTCTCAGTCATACAAAAGCTGAGAGTTCATTACAAGCAGACCTGCATGACAAGAAATGTTTAATTCCTAAACAGAAGGAAAATAATACCAAATGGAAATGTGAATCTACACAAAGGAATGAAGAGTACCAGAAATGGTAAATATAAAATCATTTTATTATAATTCCTAATTTATTTAAAATATAGACTGTTTAAAAGAAAGACAACAACAGTGAAGTATGGGATTTATAGCATATGGAGAAGCAAAAGTTATTACAATAATAGCACAAAGGATGGAAAGTAGGAAATGAAGTATGCTGTAGTAAGATTTTCACATCATATGTGAAATGGTATAATAGCATTTGAATATAAACTGTTTAAGTTAAAGGCACATGTTATAAACTCTAGAGCAAGCTTGTCCAACCTGTGGCCCCTGGACTGCATGTGGCCCAGAAAGGCTTTCAATGTGGCCCAACACAAATTCGTAAACTTTCTTATAACATTAAGAGATTTATTTTGCGATTTTTTAAAAGCTCATCAGCTACTGTTAGTGTTAGTGTATCTTTTTAAAAAATGATTTATTTTTATTGTTTTTGACAGAGAAAGAGAGAGAGAGAGAGAGAGAGAGAGAGAGAGAGAGAGATACAGAGACAGAGATACAGAGAAGGGGGAGGGCCCAGAACAGTCTCCATAGTTGCACATCATTGGTTTTTCCACATAGTTTCATTCACAGGTGGGTGGGGGGCTGCACAGGACAAGAACTGGGCCGGGGTCTCACCCCAGTGAGAACTGAACTGGGGGCACTCCCCAGTTCAGCATATGGGTCCGCACGGGCCGGGGCCGGGGCCGGGGCCGGGATTCGATCCTTGGTCCCCAGGGCTGCAAAGCTAGCGCTTAACCCACTGAGCCAACCCAGCTTCTCCAGTGTTAGTGTATTTTATGTGTGGCCCAAGACAATTCTTCTTCCAATGTGGCCCAGGGAAGTCAAAAGGTTGGATAACCCCTGCTCTAGAGCAACCACTAAAAAATTCCAAAGAGATGAAGTATAGCTAAGAAGCCAAGAGTGGAGAGGAAAATGTAATTATAAAAACCATTTAGTTAATCCAAAAGAAGGTCAGAAAAGAAAAAGAAAGGAACACAGATGGGACCAGTAGGAAAACAAACAGCAAAACAGCAAGATAAGTTAGACCCAACCTTATTGATAACTACAGTAAATACTAATGGTTTAGATACTCAATTAAAAAGCAGAGATGAGATTGTATAAAAGACTCAATTATATGATATCTAAAAGAAACCCACTTTATATATAAAGATACAAAGGTTAAATGTAAAATGATAACAAAATAAAAGGAGTGGAAAAACATACCATAGAAACAGTAATCAAAAGAGAGCTAGATTGACTACCGGTATATTAATCAGACTAAGTAGGCTTCAGAATATTTACCAGGGATAAAGAGGGACATTTCATAACAATAAAGGGATCAATTAATGAAGATACAGCAATCCAAGAAGTGTATGTGTCTAATAAAAGAACTTCAAAACACATGACGCAAAAACCAATCATCAAAAGGAGACATAGACGAAGCCACAATTATCGTTGAAGACTCAACATTCATCTCTCAGTAATAGAGTCAGACAGAAAATGAGTAAAGACAAAAGACTACCAACCAACTTGATATAACTGGCATTTATAGAGAAGTACGCCCAGCAACAGGACACACATTCTTCAAGTGTAAATAAAATATTCACCAAGATAGACTATGTTATGGGTCATAAAACAAGTCACAACACAGTTTAGACTGAAATATATAGAACACGTTCTCAGACCACAATAGACTCAAACTGGAAGTCAATTAAAGACTCTTAGAAAAACCCTACTATTTGTAAATTTAAAAACACACATACCTTCTAAATACCGCAGAAGCTGAAGAAGAAAACTAAAATGATTTGAACTGAATAAAAATGAAAACAGTACTTATCAATATTTGTGGGATGAATAAAGACTTGAATAGATAGTTCTCCAAAGAAGACATACAGATGACAGACCATAAGCGCATAAAAAGATCCTCCTCATTCATCATTAGGGTAACACAAATCAAAAGCACAGTGAGCAACCAGTTCACACCCACTAAGATGACCGATCAAAATTAGACAATAACAAGTGTTGGGGAGAAACTGGAATCCTCACACATTGATGGTAGAAATGCAAAGTGGCTCAACAGTTTGACAGTTTTGTATAATGCTTAACAGATGCTTCCTATATAACCCGGCAGTCCACTTGCAGGTGTTTACTCAAGCGAATGAAAACACATGTCCATACAAATACTTACACTCAAATGTTCATAACAGCTTTATTCATAATACAGGGTGTCCCCCCAAAGTGTTTACACATTCACAGCTGATAACTCACATAATTTTCTCTCCTTTTCAGGTTTAACTAATCTGAAATAATGGGCAAGGTATGGTGTGAGTGGAACACCCTTCATATTCACCAGATTTCATGCCACTGGACTTATTTTTATATGGGGATACATAAAAGATAAAGTTTAGGATATAAAATTGGCCACAACTGACAAATTGAAGGCAACCATTGAATGAGAATGCATACAAATACCAAACAAAGTGATTCTTGATGTTTGCAATTCCATTGTTTTGCATGGTCAGCAGTGCCTGGACCAGAATGGTAATCAGTTTGAAAACAGGCATAGGTAAAAACATAATTTATTTCTGTAGATTCTTTTAAATTTTAAAAATAAACTGTATGTTAATAATAAACAGTGACTTTATAATCATTCAAATTGTGTTTACATTTTTTGGGGATACCCTGTAGTATAAAACTGGGAACTGCCCAAATAATTTCCATAACAGGTGAATGAGTAAACAAAACTTGATATATACATGTATATATATAGACATATACATATATAGACATATAGACATATGTACATATATATTTGTAGAAGGGAACATTACTCAGACATAAGAAAGAAGCACATTACTGTCTCATCAACAAGATAGATGAAGCTCAAAAGCATTGTTCTAAGTGAAAAAAGCTGGGCACAAAGACTATGCACTGCATGGTTCCATTTAAATGAAATTCTAGAAAAGGCAGAACTATAGTAACACAGTCTATCAGTGGTTGCCAGATGCAGTGGTAAGTGGAAGAGATTGACTGAAAAGAGGCTTGATTGTGGTGGTAGTTACACAATTATATGCACTTGTCAAATGCATCAACTTGTACACTTCACATTGATGAATCTTATTGTTCTAAATTATATTCTCAATAAATCTCATTAAAAATCCTGACTCAGAAATAGAAACATCAGAGTAGCTTAAAAACTAGTAATTAGGGAAGGCCGGGACGGCTCAGCAGGTTGAGCGCTCGCTTTGAGGCCACGAGGACCGAGGATCGAATCCCGGCTCCGGCCCAGGCAGGACCCACATGCTGAACTGGGGAGTGCCCACAGTTCGGTTCTCTGGCTGTCTCTGTCTCTGTCTCTCTTTCTATCTGTCAAAAGTAAAATAAAAATAAATATGCACTGAAGATAAAATAATTACTCTCTACAAATATTAAAAAAAAGATATAAAAAAACCAAAACTAGTAATTATAACTTAAAATCAAACCAATTCCTCAGAGCTCATTTGCTTATTTACTCCTCCATTATACCAGACTGACAGCATACCAGGCACTGTAATACAGGCAGTGTGGATAATGCCCCAGACAAATCAGGCCACGTCCTTGCTCTCTTGGAGCTTATATTCTGGTTGGGAAGAAAGAATGCACAGATGAAAACTGATGCTGGTGATGCGTCCAATAGTGGAAAAGTGAATATGGGTGGGGAAGCAAGAGGGGATGCTGTTTGTGGTCAGGGAAGACCTCTTCATTGAATTGACAGTTGAACAAAGATGGGATGGAAGGAGGTGGGGGGCAGGCATGTCCCTAGCAAGGGGAATATTAAACTCAAGGATTCTGAGGAAGGGTATGTTAGGAGTTTTCAAGGTACAAGCAGGGAAGCCAGTGTGGTTCGAGCAGAGTCAAGGAGGGGAGCGTAGCACAGGTTGAGCTCAGAGAGGGTGTAGAGGGCCAGAACGTAAGGGATTTTGGATTTCATTCTTCATGAAATGGGAAGCCATTGACTGAAGTGTTCTAGCAGAGAAGCAACACAACCTGATACTTGTTTAGAAGAATCTTCCTGGCAGCTGTGTATAGACTAGGCCAGAAGTTGGAAAGCTTTCTGTAAAGAGACAGACAGTAACTCTTTGAGGCTTGTAAACCGTGTGGTCTCTGTGAAGACTACTCCAACTCTGCTCTTAGCTAGTGAAAGCAGCCACGGATGATATATAAATGGAGTGTGGCTGTGTTTCAATAAAACTTTATTTACAAAAACAGGCAGTGGGCTGGATTTAATTCTGCAGTTGGTTAACCCTGGCTATAGACTGTAAGGGAGCAAGAGTGGAGGCAGGTAGACCAGTTAGGAGGCCCAGCAGTAAGACTGATCAAGAAGTGCTGGTCACCTGGACCAAGGTGAAGCAGGGAAATGAGAGATGTGGGCAGGTTGGGGTCTATGGGGAAGGCAGAGTCAATAGGATTGGCTGGTGGTTCAGATAGAGGGTGTTAGATTTTTTCCCTAATGATCAGGTTTAGCAGTGATAGAAGAGATTCTAGATACCCCCCCACCCCCCAAGAATTTGGATTTAGATTTGTTAAGTTTGGGCTACCTCTTAAATATATTCAGTTGGACAGAGAGCACGAGAGAGGCTGGATTTACAGAAAAAATTTCAGCCTTCAGATGGTCTTTCAAACCATGGGAATGGATGAGATCTAGGGAGATCTCATAGACAGAAAAAAAAATGGGTTTGAGGGCAAGTTCTAGAAGATCAGTCTCCCAGGTCTTCAAGGACAGATAATGCTAGTCTGATATTCAGTGTCCAGCATACAGGAGGGTATACTCCAGCCCTGGGTTCAGGAGGCTTGTAGGCCTTGATACCCAAATAAGATAAGGAACAGAGACCAACCTCACCTATGGGTATATAAGCTAAAATAAAAATCCTAATAAATGTATTACAGCAAATCTAGACACTCCTAATACAATCAAGTGAAGTGTTTATCTCAGGAATGCAAAGCTGGTGGGATTTTATTCTATTAATGTAACTTACCACATTATAGATTAAAGAAGAAAAGAACCCAAGATCATTTGAATAGAACAGCATTTGATAACCAACCCTTCATGATAAAAAAGAAAAGAAAAGAAAACCCAATTTTAAAAGCAGAGCAGGGAGAAAGCCGGGCCGGCTCAGCGGGTTGAGCGCTCCTTTGAGGCCATGAGGACCGAGGATCGAATCCCGGCTCCGGCCCAGGCAGGACCCACGTGCTGAGCTGGGGAGTTCCCACAGTTCGGTTCTCTAGCTGTCTCTGTCTCTCTCTCTCTCTCTATCTGTCAAAAAGTAAAATAGAAATAACTATGCACTGAAGACAAAAAGATAATTTCTCTCTATAAATGTGAAAAGATAAAAAAAAAGCAGAGCAGGACTAGATGGGGACTTCCTTAAGCTGACAAGGGATAACCCATCATACTTAATGGAGAAGTATTTTTTTTTTTAGACGTATTCCTTAAAAAAAAAAAAAAAAATCAAGGATGGAACAAGGACATCTACCATTAGCATTTCATCCAATACTATACTGGAGGTCGGAGTCAGTGTAAAAGGCTCAAAAAGAAAGGAGGAAAGAAAAACAAACAAAATTTCTATTTTTCACAAACAACGATGATTTGCATAGAACAATCAAGATAAGTGATTAGAAATAAGAATTTCTGGGAAACAATCAAGATGTAAGTCATCAACAGGGATCTGTCACCAGCTGTAAACGGTTTAAAAGCGTGATTGTGAAGCCAGGTTATTGAACTTGCCCAAGGTCACACAGCCGGTAAAGGGAGGGCGCTCCATCCGCTGAGTCCAGGCTCTTGGGGGGGGTAGGGAGCTGCATCTCCCCCCACCCCCCGTAGCACGGCTGGAGCGCCCAGGACGCCCGCGTGTCCCCCCAGCACGGCTGGAGCGCCCCAGGACGCCTGCGTGTCCCCCCAGCACGGCTGGAGCGCCCCAGGACGCCTGCGTGTCCCCCCAGCACGGCTGGAGCGCCCCAGGACGCCCGCGTGTCCCCCCAGCACGGCTGGAGCGCCCAGGACGCCCGCGTGTCCCCCCAGCACGGCTGGAGCGCCCCAGGACGCCCGTGTGTCCCCCCAGCACGGCTGGAGCGCCCCAGGACGCCCGCGTCTGGGGATGGCGCAGGCCTCGTTCCTGGGTTCCTGGGCCTGCGGGAGACTCACCATGGGCAGGACGGAGGCCTGCAGTGAGGCAATGGTGACGGGCTTCGTCCTTTTGTCCTCCTGGTTTGCTGGGGGCAGGATCTCCACGAGGTTCATCTCCTCTTTGGCTTTCTCCCCCAAGCAAATCTGAGAGTTGACAACAGGCAGGGCACCTCAGCACCCCAGGGCGTTGGAGGGAGGCCCTGCTGCACCTGCTGGCACCAGACTGCCCCTGCTCCTGCCTAGCGGCCCCTGCGCCCGCCTTGGGGGGGCACCCACCGTACAGAGCAGCACCTTGCAGTCCTGCTTCCCCTCCTGCGGTTTGAAGGTCCAGGTCCGCTTCTCCTGGTTTAGCTCACAGCCTGGAAAGCAGGTGCACCGAGAGGTCGGCTGGGCTCAGGGGCGACGCCCCTTCCTCCAGGCGGCCCTCACTCGGGGTGGGGGCGCGCCCCCAAGACCCGGGTCCTCACTCACCCCAGAGCGAGGCCGTCGCGGCCTTGTCGGTGGCGCTGCTGGTGTGGCTGCGGTTCATGGCGCGGGGGGCGCTGGCCGTGAGCTGCGGAGGGGCTCCGGGGAGGTGAGGCCGGACAGGGCGGCCCAGACTCGGGCCTTGGGGACCAGGCGCGGCTGCCCGCCCCGCACCCGGGAAAGCGCGTGTCCCTGCCTGTCCGGGTTCCACTCACCCCGGGGGCCCAGCCCTCGGCCCCCGCCGCCCTCACTGTGGCTGCTCGGCGGGCGCGGGTCCCACCCGGGCCGCTGCTCCGCGCGCTGCCGCTGGGCTCTCACGCCGGCCTCAGCGGGCCCCGGGCCGCCGCAGCTGTTATGAGGCCGGCGGAGGGCACGGCGGTGCCTAATCAGCCCCGCAGAGGCGCCTCCCTCCCGCCCCGTCCCGCCGGCCTGGCCCTCTGTGCCTCAGCAGCAGCTGCAGGGCCTGTGAAAACGCCGTGCTACCGGCCCGCCGCCTCTCGCATGGGCAAGCCGGCTGGGGCCAAGAGCGTTTGCACTTGTGACCCTTCCCAGGTGAGGTGGGTGCTGCGAGCCCGGGGCCGCACTGCGACCTCCCGGCATTTGCAGGGGCCTGCGCCAGGCCGCGCAGCCTGGAGGGGCTTTGCCACAGGAGGACGCAGCAGCCATGGGGCTGTGTGTTCGCTGCCTTTCCTCCTGTCCTTCCCCTCCCCTCTAAGTGTGCCAGGACGGTGGTCCCTAGAGAAGAGAGCCCTGTTTCCCGAAGGATGACTTGTCCCATGGCTCGGCGTGGGTGGGCATGAGGAAGGTGGCCAGGAGGCAGCTGCAGCAGTTGGTGAGGGACCCTATAGTGACTTGACCAGGGCCGTCCATTTAAGAAGCTGCAGTTGGCAGGGCCGTGAGGCACTAGAAGTCTGTTTGGGGAGGGGTAGTTAGGGGCCCACGAGCGGCCGCCTCCTGCCTCCTGCTCATGAGATGCTCCATCTGGGAGTAGGGCGTCTCTGTCATTGCATTCTCATCCTTCAGGCCTATGCCGACAAGGTCTCGTCTACATATGAGGCTCTCTGATTTTCAACAACGGTGCCAAGGTAATTCGACTGGGAAAAGGTCGTCTTTCCCAAAAAATGGTGCTGGAGAACAGAACTGCATCTCTCTCTCTGGAACCCTGATGGGAGGCTCTGATGCACAGGAGTCAGGATTTTTTTTTCTTTTGAGAATGTTAACTTTATTGAAAAAATAAGTTATGTACAAAAATGCACTCATTTAAAGTGTATAATTTGATGAATTTTGACAAATGTACACGCCTGTGTAGCCATCACCACAGTCAAGTTGTAATTTCCATCACTCCCCCAAATTTTCTTGGTTCTCCTTGCAATCAATTTCTTCCCCTTAATGCCTAATTGGCATTAGGGAAATACTTACCTACTTTGTGACACTATAGATTAGTATTGACTATTATAGAATTCCACATTATAAGTAGAATCATACTTTTTGTATGTTCTCTTTTGCTAAACAAAATGTATTTGGGGGGGAAGCTGGGATGGCTCAGTGGGTTGAGTGCTCGTCTTGCAGCCCTGGGGTCCAAGGATCAAATCCCAGCCCTGGTCCATGCCGACCCATATGCCAAACTGGGGTTTGCCCCCAGTTCATTTCTCACCAGAGCAAGCTTCCCATGTGGGAGGCCCCTGGCCGGTTCCCGCCCTGTGCAGCCCTGTGCCCACCTGTGGAATGAAACTGTGTAGAAAACTAATGACATGCAATTATGGGGACTGCTCTGGGACCTCCCCTGTCTGTCTCTCTGTCAAAATCAATAAAAATAAATCTTAAAAAAAATGAATTTGATGGGGAAGCCAGGATGGCTCAGTGGGTTAAGCGTTCACTTTGCAGCGCCGGGGACCGGGGATCGAGTCCCAGCCCCGGCCCATGTGGACCCATGTGCTGAACTGGGAGCTCCCCCAGTTCAGTTCTCTCTCTGTCTCTGTATCTCTCTCTCTCTCTCTCTCTCTCTGCCCTAAATAAATAAATAAATAAATAAATAAATAAATAAATAAATATTAAAAAAAAATGAATTTGGGATTTCTTTATCCACATTGTTGCTTGTATCGGTAGTTTCTGTTTATTGTTGAGTAGTAGTCCACAATTTGTATATCCAGTCACCTGCTGGTAAGTTGTCAACTTGCGTTAATTTGGCTAGGCTATTGTACCCAGTTATTCAATCAAATATTATACTAACATAGGTATGGCTGTGAAAGTATTCTGTAGATGTGATTAACATCTACAGTCTGTTTCCTTTATGTAAAGATTACCCTCATAATGCGGGTGGGCCTAATTCAATCAGTTCAACAGCCTTAAGAGCAGAACTGAGCGTTCCCTGAAGATCTGTCCAGATTTCAGACTTGCCTAGCCAATCCCCATAACTGCATAAGCCAGTTCCTTGTACTACAGCCCTGACTGATAGCTATATGGGTAGTTTCCAGCTTTAGATTATTATGAATAAAAATGCTATGAACATCTGTGAGCAACTCTTTGCATGGACATATATTTTAGTTTTTCTTAAATAAATACCTAGGAGTAGAACTGCTCAATTATTTGGTAAGCATGTATTAAAATTTTATGTGAAATTATAAAACCATTTTCCAAATTCCTGTACATTTTGCATTTCTACCAATAATGTATGAGAATTCCATTTGCTCTACATCTTCACCAATACTTAGAATTGTCAGTCTTCCTAACGCTGTTCTGGTTGATGTACATAGCGGCATCTCTTGTGGTTTTTATTAGTATTTCTTTTATGACAAGTGATGTTAAGCATCTTTTCAAGTATTTATTGGTCAATTGTGTATCTTTTGCAAAATACCTGTTTAAGTTTTTTGTCCATTTTTATTTAGAGTTATTTTTTCTGCTGAGTTGTAGGGGTTCTTTATCTATCTTGGATACCTGTTTTGTGTCAAATATATGTATTTCAAATATATATATATATATATTTACTACAGTATGTAGCTTGTTTTTTTTTATTTAAAAAATGGTATCTTTTGAGAAACAGAAACTTAAAAATTTGATGAAGTCCAATCATTTTTTTCTTTTATGACTCATGTTTTTGATGTTTGAAGAAATCTTTGTTTAACCTAAGGTGGTAAAAGTTTCTCCTAAGTTTTCTTCTAGCAATCTTGTAGTTTTAGCTTATACTTTTACATCAGTAATCCATTTGAAGTTAACATTTGTGATAGTGTTAGGTAAGAATCAAGGTTTATTTTTTTTCCCTCCAAGTGGATATCCAGATTTACTAGCACCATTTTTGGAAAAAGACCATTCTTTCTCTATTAAATTATCTTGGCACTTTTGTCAAAAACCAAATCACCATATATGTCAGTCTATTTTTGGACTTCATACTGTTCCACTGATCTGTCTACCCTGGTGTCAATACCAGTCTTGATTATTACAGTATTTTAGTAAATCTTGAAATCAGGTAGTCGAGTACTCCAACTCCGTTGTTTTAAAAAACGTTTTGACTATTCCAGGTTCTTTACATTTTTATATACATTTTAGAATCAGTTTGTCAATTTCTACAAAAAAGTCCTTTGGGATTTTTGTTTGGATTTTGTTGAAAGCAGAGTTCAATTTGGGGAGAATTGACACCACAATTTTGTGTCATTTAATCCATGAACATGTTATAATCTATGGGGAAACTGGGATGGCTCAGTGGGTTAAGTGCTCGCTTTGAAGCCCTGGGGACCGAGGATCGAATCCCGGCCCCGGCCTGTGTGGACCCATGTGCTGAACTGGGGTGTGCTTCCCGAATGTGGTGAGGCCTCCAGTTCAGTTCAAACAAACAAACAAACAAACAAACAAATGTATAAAAAAACATGTTATAACTTCTCCATTTATTTAGATCATCTTTAATTTTTCTCAGCAATGTTTTATAGATTTTAGTTTACAGGTCTGGCATGTATCTTGTTAAATTTATTCCTATGTATTTCATGTTTGTGGATGCTGTAGCAATAGTATATATTTTAAAATTTCATCTTTTAAAAATTTATTTGTTTGAGAGGTGAGAGAGAGAGAGAGAGAGAGAACGGGGGAGGGCTCAGAGCAGTCTCCATAGTTGTTCTTCATTATTTGTGACATGGTTTCATTCCACACAGGGTGGGAACCAAACCTGGGGCATCCTGTGTGGGAGGTGAGAACCTTCCCTGCCGTCCTGGTGGTTATCAGCTGCATCCCAGTTCAGCATATGGGTTTGCACGGGCCGGAGCTGGGATTCAATCCCCTAACCTTTTGGCTACAAGGCAAGCGCTCAACCTGTGGAGCTATCCCAACATCCCTTAAAATTTTATCTTTTAATAGTTTATTTTTATTGTTTAGAAATACAATTGAGTTTGTATATTGACCTGGTGTTCTGTCACTTTGCTAAATTCACTTATTAGTTCTACTAGTTTTTGTACCCCATATCATGATATCTGGGAATAAAGACAGTTTTATTCTTTTTTGATTTGTGTGCCTTTTATTTATTGTTTGTGCCTGTTTGCTATGGTGTGGACCTAGGTACAATGTTAAATAGAAGTAGTAAGAGTGGGCATCCTTTCTTTGTTCTTGATCTGAGGGGAACATTCAGTCTTTCATCTTTAAGTATGTTGTTGGTAGCCTTTTTCAGATTTTTTTTTTTAACAGGTTAAGAATACAGTGATACCTTGGAATCTGAACACCCCAAAACCCGAACAGCTTGGAATCGAATGAAAAAATCAAGCAAATTTTGCCTCGGAAACCAAATGTTAACACATTGTTCACATGGGACGTATCAATTGTACGCCTCATAGCTTTATCTGAACGCCAACTTGTCTTGGAACTCGAACATTTTGGAACTCGAACAGGGTTCTGGGATGGATTAAGTTCAAATTTTAAGGCATCCCTGTATTTCTTTCTATTCATAGTTTGCTGAGAATTGTTATCATAAATGGGTATTGAATTTTTGTCGTATGCCTTTTTTCTTGAGAGGATCCGTTTTTTCTCCCTTATTTTGTTTATATGGTGAATTGCATTTATTTATTTTTTGAATGTTAAGCTAGACTTGCATTCCTAGGATCAATCTAATTTAGTCATAGCCTTTTTATATATTCCTGCAAGACCCTTCTCACTTAACAACTGCGGTCTGTTCCCATGACCAGGTCATTAAGCGAGGCTGTCTTGTGTGGTGCCACAGGGTATTCTTCAGTATGTCACATGACACCACACTTGTAAATGGACTCTGTAGTCTTGGGTGATTCTGACCGCTTCATGTAGTGAGTACTGACTGACTACAGGAGCAAGACAAAGCCTGAGAAAGGGGGTCTGCAAGCTGGAGAACTGGTCCTCTGTGTCAGCAGTCGCTAAACTGGCAGGCCATGAAGTGAGGAGTGGCTGAATTTTGTTAAGGATTTTTGTGCTTAGTTCATGAGGAATATTAGTCCAAAGTTTTTGTTTGTTTGTTTTTACTTTTCTTTTCATGTCTTTGTCTATTAGGATTTTGGTATCATGATTGGGAAGTGTCCCCTTCTATCTTCCGAAAAAATTTTTTTTTTTTTATTGTTTTTGACAGAGAGAGAGAGAGAGAGACAGAGAGACAGAGAGAGAACTGAACTGGGGGGTGGGTCCACACAGGCCGGGGCCGGGATTCGATCCTGGGTCCCCAGCTCTGCAAAGTGAGCGCTTAACCCACTGAGCCATCTCGGCTTCCCCTATCTTCTGATTTTTGTGGGGTGCAATTTCCGGTGGTCTGCCCGCAAGAGCAGGGGTCTCCTTGGCGCAGTGCTTTGCCTTCATCTTCACACTGTCCCACGCTTCCTCTGCCTTGACTCAGTTGCTACTCTATTCTGGAACCTGGGGATCATTCTAGAATCCAGTCCCCTTTATTCTCCACATACAGTTGGTCAGAGTCCTGTTGACCCCGCCCCCTCCCCAATATTTCTCAACTCTGTCCCCACAGCCCTTGCCTTGATTTAAATCCTTATTATCTACTAGCTGGTGGGCTGAACAGACACTCGCCACGAGACTGCTTTGCACAGTGGCCTTTGGTGGAAATTTATGGCTTTTAGGACCAAATTCCAACCTGGTGGGCCCCACCCATCAGACACGTTGCACCTTCTAAAAAAACGGTACAAGACGTTTCGTGCCTCACTGTCTTTGCACAGCGAAAGTGTTCTTCCTTGCCTTCCGAGGGCTTGTTCTGCTAGGACTCTGCACGAGGGCCCCTCTTTTGCACTCCCGGAGCCCCCTGGGCCACGCAATGATCATGCTTTTCAGCCTGTCCACTCCACTGAGTTCCCAGCCAGAGAGAAGTCCCTGAACAGTGACTCGATGATCACCACCGCGGATACTGGGTGTGAGGTCACGGTGCGTGTGAACGCGAACCTCTACGGAGCGCACGGCTCGGCGGGGGTCCCACGGCCTCAGTAGCCCAAGGTGGGCCTGCCCTAAGCACAGCGTTGCCGGAGCACCCAACGGGCCGGTCCGCGCAGGGCGGGGGCGGGGCGAGCGACGGCGCGCGCGCCTCGGGGGCGGGCCTGGGCACGCAGACGTCGCGGGCACGGCAAGAGAACCCACAACTACTTCCGGGGCACAGTGGCTCGTCGGGATGTCATGCGGGGGCAGCGTGCACTCTTTTCGTTCCTCCTTAGCAGGGTGGCGGGCTACTCCTCTTTTCCTTTTGGTAGAGGTCTGTCGCCACGGTGTGAGTTTAACTCACCCAAACCAGGCCGCCCGAGCTCTCTTGCAGGAGCTTCACCCAAATTAGGTCCAACCAACCACTCTCCACCCTTCTGCAGACGTTACCCACGCCCCAGATACACACCCTCTCACCCATCACGATCTTGTTCGTCTGGTCCCAGCTCGTAAAGTGCACATTTTGGTTGCTGAGACGGGGAGAGAGTAGGTCATAAGACCGAGGGACAGGTCAGTCGGGGAAGACATCAGAGGGAGTGGGGTCTGCCTTGGGTCTTGAAAAGGGTAGGCGGGCAAAAGGCATGAAAGTACACTGAGGAGGGTTCTGCAGATCGGGAAGACACGAGGTAGGTAGGATGTGGAGGCAGAAATGGCAATGGCAACTGTCTAGTTGGATGGGTTCCACTGCATCACTTGTATCTTGGTCGATAGTTTATAACTTGCTTTGCTTTGTGACAGGAGTCCAGACTTCAAGCTGTTAAAGGGCGGGGAATTGACTTTCTAATTAGAAATAATGGTCTGCTATATTCCTTAATAGAGTGGATGCTTTACCTTTATTCCACAATATATCTTTAAGAGCTGCAGGGAGATGGCTTGGGTTTGCTGACTTTGAGACGACTGCTCTTAGATTTGTCCCTTTTACCATCAGACTGTACAGTGGCCCCTCTGAGCTTTACATAAGGTCCAGTCGTTCAGTTAATCAGTTCTTATCCTGAGTTTGGTTTTCCTCTACACCTTGAATCCAGACATTTTTTATCCATTGGCTAGCTGGGATTAAGATTTCCCACTTGTTACTATTTATTCCTTTGTAACCTAATGGGATGGCTTGGGCCATATAAGTGAAGCTGTTTGTTTAAGTCTGAGTGTTTGTCTTCACAGTTATCAAGCAGAATTTAAAACAGAATTGTGTAGTGCTTGTTAAGCACTGTTCACTATGTTTTGGAGTCAGTTTGTAGTGGTGAGGCATCTTCCACAGAAGAATGGCAATGAATTCGACTTGCCAATGATGGTTTTTGCTTGTTTCCTTTTCTGTTCCTTACTGTCAGAAAGGTATTTGGCCTGTAGTGGGTACTAAGTATTTGATAATGAACAGATAGCAGCAGTCAGCCTGTCCTGAAAACCATAGGGTTTTCCGAGGATAGGGGAGAATATTCCAAGCTTAATTCTGCCCTCTATTCTGATGATCTGATGTCCCACCGTCTGAGAGCCGATTCCAGGGTATCAGAAGCCCAAAGGTAGGTGCAGTGGTCCCAGGGATAAGTTACAGAGGTAAGAATCCTCTTACACATTACCTACCACAATTAGTTGGCAATTGTATTAATTATGGCTGGCGAGTATATTATCCTTTCAAATTAATTTTTAAAAATACTTATAAAGAACTAGGACTTTTAAAGTTATACACATTTACATTTTTCAAGGCCTTTTCAGACTTACATTTTTTGGTTTCCCTGTAATTTATCTTTGGTCTCTTTTCCTGCTTTGGCACTTGGGCAGCATTAGATGGCAACATAGGTTTGTAGATATAGCCAAAAATATTGGGTGGGGGGTGGGCTGGCTGGTGGCAAATAAGATATGGCTGTATTTTGGCTCTCTAGACTCAATTCATATTCCCAATGACCATAAATATTTTGGAAGATGGTCTATTTCTGTACTTGGTTGAAATTCCATAAGGTCTGTTTCTCTTTTCATGTCTTTGTCTATTAGGATTTTGGTATCATGATTGGGAAGTGTCCCCTTCTATCTTGGGGAAAAAAAAAAGTTGGTAAGAATAAGCTCATGTTTGCAAAATATAAAACTATTATTTCTTAGTGTCACTTGTCACTGGAAAGTTGACGCTTAGCTGAAAGCCCTAATTCCTTAAAATCTAAAAACCTAAAATCTGACCCTGGGTCAAATCTGTTCTTCCTTTGTCAGATTTATTCTTTGGTAAGTGGATAATCCTTACTTGGGCAGAGCCCACAGAACAAATACATACATACTACAGTGTAATAATTTACAATAGAGACTTTGTGTTTTGTCATTTGTCTGGTACAATGTGTGTCAGGAAACATTATCCAAAGCACTTGACTTGGGGATGCCAGGATAGCTCAGCAGGTTAAGTGCTTGTCTTGCAATTGCAAGGTCTGGGGATTGAATTCTGGCACCTGCTGCCCAGCAAACCCATATGCTGAACTGTGGTACAACTGGTGATTGCCAGAAGGCAGCAGAGGTTCAACCCCACATCCGTCTGTGCAGAATGAAAACTGTCACGATTAATTATGTACAATTATGGAGACTGTTATGGGCCCTCCCCTCCTCTCTGACCTTTCAAAAAACAATCTTTAAAAAATTAAGTAAAGCATTTGACTTGATGACCATAGTGCCCAAGGTTGTCTAGAAACCAGTAAACTAACGTTTTAACTGAATAAAACCTCCACATGATTTCTTAGGGGAAACCAATGTTTAAAGATAACCGTTTTTCACATTTAGTAGGCTGCATTGTGTGAAGCTACCTACCAGAAAAAGAAAGGCTGCTTTTTTTGGGTATCCCCTTATAATTGTCCATTAAGAAACAGCTTCACAAAGTTTGCTGTGGCTGCAGATTTTAACTATGGCACTTTGACATGACTGCATAGGGCTACACTGAGACCTCTTGTGTTTCTTGTTTCTGAAATCATTTTTGAAGGGAAGGGGAGGGGTCTGGTTTTGCTGATCAATCAGCAGTTTTAGGATAGCTGAGGAAGGAGGGGGTTGGTCTTCAGGTACTTGAAAGAATTTTTGTCTTATTTACTAGAATTAGAATTCCTAAAAAGAAAATTCCACATCACTGATTAATGTGGCTGGGAGTGTTTTGCATGTTAAGGAAGCCTGACCATTTTGTATTTTTATTAGGCTTAGAGACAGACTTGGCCATGATGAATCACTTCTATTTGTCTTCTAGCCATTAGGACACACATTTTTGCCTTTGAAGTAACTTAGGACCAAGAAGGTACGCAAAGACAAAGGTAGTGGTACATCCGGACAAGAGTGGCACTCTAGGGCCCATGATTCACTGGATATTAAATCTGTATCAAGGTATGATTTCTGTCTGTACCCTAGTATTTTTCAGTGTTTGTGGCGATTACCGGTACATTCCCTCATACCTAGGTACTATGGAGTATGGGGATGACAAGTAGTCATTGTCGACTATAGTGTTCTTCATTTGATAATTTGGGCCCATGAGGTCAGCAAAATATTTTAGGAGCTAACATTTTATCTTTGAACTTGTCAGGATCTAACCCACATTAGAAGAGCAAATGTCAGCACGTTAACAAAACCATGCTTTCTGCTGTTACTCTCTGCTGGCTGTCACATTCCCTGGAAGCTAGTAGTGACTTCACTTTTACAGTGTGGACAACAGCACATAGTGTATGTGTAAATGTACACACTTGTTACTTACTTGCATACACACCCCTCACGTCAGCACTGTTGCACCATACTCAACACTTTTCAGTCACTTTGTTTTTTAACTTGAGTCAATATAAACCTTGTTCAAAATGTTATGAAAAAATGTATCTGAAGTCTTTACTGGAGATTATTAAATTGTATTGTGTATGTGAGTGTGTATCAACTAAACCACTCATTCTTTTAAAAGTAACTGAGTCAGATGTAGTCCAATCAAGGTAATTTTACTACGTTGAGGGGTCCCTGTCGTTCATTGGCTTTGAAGAATGCATGTTTCAAACACCTTCACATGTTCAAAGTGAGACATGACCCTGCAGACATACTAGACTTGATTGCAGAAACCAGGTCCGTAGAAACCATTGAAGTTTATTGGCGGTCACAATGCTTACACTGTATGCAGCAAACACCCTTACAAGTCTATCCGCAACCTGATCACGCAAGAAAGGATTCACCACACAGTCGCCAGAGAAGGAAGAAAAAATTAACAGGCTTGTTTCTGGGGGTAGAGGAGAGAAATAAAAATACAACCTAATTGATGAGTGTCCCATGGGCAAGAGCTGAACTAGAGATGCGTACAACTAGCAGCAACAATTGTGGAAAAAGTACAAGGCAAATAGCTTTCTCCATGAATTTTCCTCTGTAGGTTAACCTTTTTTAAATATTCAAAACATTTATTATGGTTTTCATTTTATAAAAATGTATATTTTTAAGGGGGTGGGAGAATGTTAAATACTTCATGCTAGGCAGACCTTGTTATTAAGAACTCTTCCACTGTAGTAACTTCCTCCAGTTCATACATTCATGAGTGCAGGGTACATATATAAATATCCACACGCAGACATCCACACACACTGCCTCAAGGGCTAGGGAAGACAAAGTTATTGGCCACACGCAGCTGGGCCTCTGGTGGACTCATCCGAATCGCTCCACAGGAGAGCAACTGGCTCAACCTCCTCTCTGGTCTCTACAGAGACCAAGAACCCTACATCGTAGTTATATCTGACTTTTAAAAGCAAGAGGCATCTGTCTGAGGATGAGGGTAAGCAAAGTGGGAAAAAGGAAGAAGCTAAGAACACCAAACACTTTTAGCTGGAGTAGTCTGTCACTGCAAGAGGCCGAGGGACCCAAGGCAGCATCTGTGGTTGAAGGGAGAGGGACGGTGCTCCGCATGGCTTAGAGTTCCTAATAACAAGGGTGATACAGTAATAGGAAGTGATAATTTGGGGGGCAAGGAAAGGGCATTAAGAAAAAATATACATTTGGAATTTTTACTTTTTTTTTTTTTTGCCTCTCTACACTGTGTCACTAAATATATCTCTGCACGTTCACACATCCTTGTCCAGTAAAGCTTCAGGCCACCAGAATACACATTTTTTCCTCACTCGCATACACAACCCCTCACATCAGCATTGGTGCACTAGACTCTGTAAAAATTTTTCAGTCACACTTTGTTTTTAAACTTGAGTCAATATAAACCTTGTTCAAAATGTTATGAAAAAATGTACATGTTTATACAAGGCAGGTTGTGGCAGGACACTGGGGGTTCTTCCCCCTTTGGGTGGCCCCAGGAGAGGGGGCTGGAGTCTCACACATTTGTGTCTGTACCTCCTCCCACTATCCTTCCCACCCTATCCCCCAAGAACCAGCAGCGCCCTGCCCCCCGTGAGTGCACTCA
>PVKE010006644.1:0-53552 GCA_004027555.1 Craseonycteris thonglongyai | reverse complement strand
CAGTCACTCTGCCCTCTTGCCTCTTTTGCTTTTCTGTGTTGGTTTCCCTTAACCCAGCCTACACATTTGTAAATTGCTCCGCATTTGTTCAGTGACTCATTTTGTGAGCGCTCTTATTTCCTGATGACACCCACACTGACGTAGGAGAAAAACGAATAATTTTGATTACACGATTGTGTATGCATAAAATTGGGAGAAAAAAAGTCTGTAGATTTTGGGTAGGAAACGAGCAAATAAAAAAGCAATTGATTAATACAAAAATGAAACAAATTATTGAATTTTCATAAAAATATGACCTAAGAAAAATTTTAAACAGCCAATAAATTATTCTTATGTGAAGGTGAATGGCAAATCATGTGATATTTAAAGATTTCGATATAATCAGAAAATCATAATCAATGCATTCATCTTTTAAAAAATGCTTAAAAATAGATGTTATAGGCTTTGAAATCAGTTCAAGTAGGTAATAATTGAAAATAACTTCAGAAAAATATGATTTCTAAGCTGAATTGTCTCAGTTTTCCTGAGAAATGATACTACTCAAATAATATTTCAAAACTATAATCAAGATTTCAAGTTTAAAATTAACAACAAAATGAAGAAATGAGATGACAGTTTGAAGAATTTTTCAGAAGTTAAGTATTTGTTATATTGCTTATTACAAATGGCTGGGGGCTACAATCTCCCTCTTGTGCTAATAATTATTTTTTAAAAAGGATCACTTTGAAAAGTAAAAGATAACCATAACTAGAATTTACAGCAGAATATAAACCTCCAAGACCCTGAAGAAAAAAAACAAAACAAAAAACAAGTGGTGAAAAACATAAAGAAATAAATTGTAGGTGATAGCACTAACCCAAATAGTCGTTATAACAACAGTTGTTAGTAAACAAACTAATCGAAGAACAAATAAATAAGAAATTCTGACTATGATGAGGTCAAACAGAAAATTCTAGATCATGCAACTTCCAAAGGAAATATCTTAAACAGGCTGGCACTAAATGGCACAGGTCATATCATAGGCAGATTTTATTAGTCAAACACAAATAAAATTCAGGGCAAAAATCACTAAGTGGTACAAAATTAGTCATTCATATAAGAAGAGATTTTATAATATAATCAAATGAATACTGAAAGTCTTTGTGATAAGTGAAACTTAAAGAAGTATATAAATCTCTAACTATTTAAAATTTAAGGAACGTATTAACATAAATACAGAAATTGTAGGAAATAAATTGATTTCTGTCATTTAAGCTAATGGTAAAATAGTACAGAATTCTGAATATTAATTTTATGTAATATGGATTATGTTTGTAATATAAAACAGTATATATGTATTAACCAAATGCATTTTTGAACTTTTATAACAGGAGAATAAAAGGAAATACTTGTATTAAATGACCTCTAGTTCCCTCAGGGCTTTTATTTTTCCTGCTGTATTTTAAAATTGATGCACTAGTTGGTAAGTTACTCCCTGAATGCACATGGGTATTTTTCTTTTAACTTTTTCAAACCTCCATCATGTCTTTTAGGTCACTAGAGTAACACGTGAATTATCGCTTCAGTGGCTCCTCATAGAATGCACTTTTTGAATCTTACTTCCTATATTATATTCTGGGCAACTGCCAGAAATCTACAAGACACTTTCTGTGTAGTAGTTTGTCATTTTAGTCATCCAGTCTTGGCTGAATGTCCAAAGAGAAAATGAGAAAAAGGTCAAATCTCCTAATGCTGAGGAATTTATAAAACTCCAGGTAAAAGTTAATTTCCAAAGCTTTCCTAAGAGAACAACACAATATTTGCATCTTGATATACAGGTTATTAATTAAATAAATTTGTCTAAAATTGAGTCAAATTTTTAAATAGCAAACCAGGTTTTGTTGACCTAACTGTCCATTAAATAAGATGTATTAAAGAAAGTAGTGAAAATCCTAACAAAAATTGCTTTATAAACATGTACATTTTCATTATCTCCAAAACTCCCCTGCCACTTACTTCCTGGGCAGAATTTCTTATTTCTTATCTTTGCAATATTAGAATGAAAATATACTAGAGCCATGTATCTAAGTGTGACAATTAACATCATCTACTGTAATAGTATACGCTCCTGATTTCAACTCTTACAGCAATTTCACTCTCAGATTTCCCAAGTTAGCCTCCAGGTTTATTTTTGTGTTGTGTTTTCTAGCTTCTGACCTAGCATAGAACTTAGTTTCTATAATAGATAAGCAGCACAAGTAAGGTGGACAGCCTTAAAAACTTGGAACAAAACCAGAGGGGATGGTGAATGAGATAAAAGGCCAATATTCTACCACATATTCAGAAGACAAAATAGCCCCAGAAAGCAAGATAGAAATCAGTAGTGGTTATAATGCTTATCAAATATTGAGCACTTCTATTGAACACACATTCCTCTAAGGACTTTGATGTATTAACTCACTTATTCCCCAGAGTAGCCTTATGTACTATGGGCTTTGAAACTGAATTCCTACCTCATATCACACACAAAAGTCAGTTAGTGGTGGAGATATAAAAATGAAAACAAACTATGGAACTTCAAAGTCAATATCAAAGAACAGGTTAGTGATGTACTTTTTACACAACACACAAATACAAAAAAAAAAAGATAAATTCAACTGCACTGAACTTTTAAAAATTAATATCTATAAAATGCCACTACAAAGAGTACGGAAACACTAGACAAAAACTCCAGACAAATTATTTGTAACCCTGAAGTTGACACAAGATTTATGAGCAATATATATAAAGAGCTTTCATGTTCACTAGTCATAAGACAACAATATTATCCCAGAACTTAAGGAGGTCCTTGACAAAGGAGTAAACCCAAACAGCCAATGAACATATGAAAGAAAAGATGTTTAAACATCTCATCAAGAAAGTCCAAATTCAACACACAATGAAACACTATTTAATACCCTTCATCTTAGCAAATATGAAAGTCTGGCAATGTCAAGTATTGTGAGGATATGGAACAACACATACTCTCATTTACTGCTAGTGAGAATATAAATTGCTTCATGCACTTTGGGTAAACAGTTTTATATTAGCTGGTATAGATGAATATGTTTTTATGTCCTAAAATCAGATAAATTTCATGCCTATGATTAAGCCCTAGAGAGACTACAAACCACAGAAGAAAACATGTTAAATAATAGTAATAATAATATCAACAACAACAAACCACAGATAACTATTGTACAGGGTTTATACATGCAGAATCTAATTTTAAGTGAATCATAAAAGCCATTTAGTCTTCAAAATGATTTTATGAAATAGGAAGTCATATATTTCCCATTATTAATGAGAATACATGCATAAGTGGTCACATGAAAAAATAACATATTAAAAAAAATGTTTGAAAAAATAATAGATAGATAGAGACAGACAGACAGACAGGAAAATTTAACACAAGTTAAGTTAATGGTTTATATCTTTAATGGTTGATGGGTGTATATATTAGAATGGTAGTGTAATGGGCTCTGTACAATACTGCAATATTCTATTTTTTCATTCTAGAGAGTAGGTTCATATATTCAGTATTTTATGGTTTAAAATATTATAACAAAGTTTAATTTTTGAACATTATAGGTGGGGAGAATATGAATGTTGGTAGAAAGTATATGTATATATACAGATAAAGGGTGTCCCAAAATACACGCAAGAAGTAATTTTGATAGAAAACACAGGTTTATAATTAAAAATTGTAAATTTTCATTGCTCAACAATGAAAACATGTTGTGCTTTCGTGTAGTGCTCCATTTTTAATAACCCTGAACTGTCAGCTGTCACGCTGTCTTTTTTTTTTTTTCATTGGCAACACTTTACCGCACAAATGATGCAAAATTCAAATCTTGCGTGAATTTTGGGATGCCCTTTATATGCTATATTTTGTTTGAATATGATCTAGTGCTATAATGGGTCTACAGAAGATCCAAACTCTTATTTGGGCCACCAATAAATTGAACACATAGATTTAGTTCTTTCTGTATTCCAGGTTGTAGGGATAAATGGAGACATCTTTGTCAGGCTGAAAGGCAGGCATAAATCATATAGGTTAGTATTAAGTGCTGAGAAGTGGTGTGTAATTTGATCTCACAGTACAAAGGAGAAAGTAGACAGCATGGCTTTAAAACAATCAGGAATGAATCAGGAATATGTTATGTGAAAGATTGCAGTTACCCTGGACTTTGCGGATAATTAGGAAATCTCCAGGTGGTAAAAGCGGTGAAAGAACACTCACCCTGTTAACAAATTTCAAAAATAAAAAAGTGAACAAGCAACCTGAAAAGCCCAGGTATAACTTGCAGGTAGGACTTTTAATTGTCCTAAAAGAATTCATTTCTGAATTGCACTATTCAGGGAATTAGTTGCATAGAAGAAATCAGCTTCCAACAAGACTAACCTGTCTCTGATGATAGACTAATATTTTATTTGATTAACAGCCTTTAAAGAATACTTACTTCTTGATGATGTCCAGTTTTGTTAAATCTATTTGCAATTACCTGACACTCTGCTATATTGTGTCTAGTGTTTGCAAAGAGATATGTTTACTTCTTTCTATAATCTAGAAAATATTTATTTAATCTTGACTGTTACCAAGTTAGTTAAGAGGTTTGCCTGCCTACCTGTTAAGTTGTAATCTACTGAGGAGTCCTTGTAAAGCCATGAATTGTATCATAAAAAACTGTACTCCATTTTTATTATATCAGCAGATATGTCTTCCCCAGCATTTTGCCAGTAATAATTCCTGAACCACAAACTATTGCTGCTATCTGGACATTTGGGGAAAACTAAGCAGAAAAGTATACCTATTACACTAAACAACTTAAGTAACATCTGCTGCTGGAACAAATACCACCCAGATCAGTGGTGTTTTCTAGCTTATGTCACAGACAAATGCAGGTCAGTGGCTCTCTCCCGGTGACAGAAATGCAGTGGCCTTTCATCCTACGGCTTTGCCATCTTGAAGTCCTTCACTTCTAGTTGTGAGAAAGTGTGACACCATGAAGATTGTGAAAGTCATTATTTCTCTCCATATTTCATGGTCCAAAATCCTGTCACTTTGCTCACACAAATTAATCATATTCAAAGGGAGATGAGGTCAAGGGGAACTCCAATTTGTAGCCACATCAGATAAAAGTTGTGGGTAACTTGGGAACCTTACTGCTTGTGTTGGGCAGCTGGGAAGGTAGTCTTGCGGACTTGAGCCCCTAATTGTGGGATCTGATGCTATTTCTGGCTAGACCATGTCGGGATTGTGTTGAAATTGTAGCCAACACAACCTGTGTTGGAAAAAATTGCTTCATGTGTAGGAAAAAAATCCATAGGTGATAAACAGAAGTGTCCTCTGTGAAGGAAAAGGAGATACATAGGGAAGAAGAAAATAGAGAACTGCTTGGGTTTTTTTGTGTGTTTGTTTGTTGTTGTTGTTGTTGTTTCCTTCCTGCATAGAAAAGTGGAACACTGAATTTTTCTATTTTACTAGGAGCCCCCCAAATGGGGTAACTGACACAGAATTCTTTCATCTGCATCCTGCACACGCGCTTCCTCTGCTGTCTGTTCCCCTTGGCAACACTTTGCTGCCATTGTCCTCAGGTTATAGCCTCATAAGCCCCCAGAAGCCAAGACTGGCAATGCGGTCACTTGGCCTTCCTTGATTTGTAATACCCTTTGGTGACTGTGCTTGTTTCACCACTTTGTCTCTAACTGACATGGGTTATTATTCTCATACCTTCCAGCCCCCAGACTTCAGATGTTCACCTCCTTGAACAGTTAATAGGAAACATTTTCCATTCCCACATCCAACTCTTCTAGGGAGAAAAACCCAGACCAGAAATATTGGGCCTTACAGAAGTCGTTGTCCATAGCCCCTTTGTTCCTCAGAATAGGGAAGGCACCACACAGATAACTCAGGGAAAGTCAGCTTTGTTATAGGCTAACTTATCCCCTAATTACTGTTTCTCCCTCCTTACTGTGTCTGACACACCAGGACCATACTGATCCTTTCCTTTACACCATGTTGTCTTTTCCTATAATAGGGCCTCCGTCAACATCTTTGTCCGTGCTCCATGCTGACTTTGCAACTCAGACCTTCACATGTCTGCCATGGGGCTACTTATTGTGAAGAGTGGCTAGCGTGCTACTTGTGGCCAACCCAGCATCCATTCTCCTTAGCTCAATTAGCTATTAGTGGAAATGCCAGCAGTCTCAACCTAGCACTCCACCAGTTCTTAGTGTGGATCTAGTGTGGAGAACCATTTTACCTCCTTAACCTCTTACAATTAAAAAAATGAACACTGAGATTAATTATTTCCTTTTTGGAACACAGAAACATAAACTTATAGAAGTTAGATGACTAGATCAAGATGACATAACTGGGGGGGGGGGTGCTGGGATGGCTCATTGGGTCAAGCTCTTGTCTTGTAGCCCTGAGGTCTGGGAATTGAGTCCTGGCCCTGAGCCATGCAGACCCATATGTTGAACTGAGGTGTGCCTCCCATGCAGGAGGCCCCCAGCCTGGTTCCTGCCCTGCATGGTCCCTACCCACCTGTGTGGATTGAAACTATGTTGAAAATGAATGATGTACAACTATGGAGACTGCTCAGGGCCCCCATCCCCCCTCTCTCTTTGTCAAAGTAATAGAATAAATCTTAAAAAAAATTTTGACATAATTAAATACATGGAAGGTCCCCCATTTCTGGCTTCCTGGCTCAAATTCTGGCTTCATCAGTCAATGATTCTTTCTCTCTCTTCTCTCTCTCTCTCTTTCACTCTCTCCTCTATTCCCTCTTCAGTACCAATAAATTCAAAATTTCTAGAGGAGATGTAGAAGCACATATACACATCCCTTCTACCCTAGAAATTTAATTATGTTAGGTTCTCAAGAATATACTTTTACTAAAAATCTAATATTTTATTCTTAATAAATCGTAAATATGATGCTTGATTTTATATTTGCTTAACTTCAAATGTGGAGAAATTTAGAATGAACCTGGACAACTAATAGCTGAAATTTCAAGAGAAGTATAATTATCATTTTAGAAGATACTTGATATCAGTTAAAAAGAATTACAATATATTTATTTCATTGTACAAAGGCAGTCACATTAACTGATGACTATATACTGAATAGTTAATGATGAATGTGACTACTCATGCCACTGAGTAATCTCTTTTTTTTTTTTAAGATTTATTTTATTGATTTTTGACAGAGAGAAACAGAGACAGAGAGAGACAGAGAGAAGGGGGAGGGCCCAGAGCAGTCTCCATAGTTGACATTAGTTTTCCATATAGTTTTACTTGACAGGTGGGCACAGGGCTGCGCAGGGCAGGAACTGGGCCAGGAGCCTCCCACATAGGTCCTGGCAAGAACTGAACTGGGGGCACACCCCGGTTCAGCATATGGGTCCACATGGGCCGGGGCCGGGATTCGATCCTCGGTCCCCGGGGCTTCAAAGCGAACGCTTTACTCGCTGAGCCATCCCAGCTTTCCCTGAGTAATCTTAATTATAAAGAAACAACAAATTTCATTAGGTCAGACTCAACTTCACCAGAAAGTATAATACAATATAAACCTTAAGCCAAATTTTAACATATTGTCACCAGTAAATAAGAGGCACTTACTGGGCTAGTGAAAAATATAAAAGAGTGATTTTCAAGAACAGCATAAATTCAGTGTCTAAGACATAAATTTTAACATAAGCAAACACTGATTATACTGGTGTCTTGAAGTCCTCATTACAGATGTCTTCATCAAAACTAGTTGAAATTACTACTGTGGTTCCCACTTTTCTCAGGGGAGTGGGGGAGGGAGTATTTCTGGCAAGTGCTCTGAGTGGTTACATTTTCAGGTTGTATGGTATCAAACAAAAGGAAATTTGGAGGACCAAAGAAAAGCACTACTAATGAGTGGATGAAGGTGAGATCAGTAAACCACAGGTTCCTTTGAAGCACTTTTACATAAATGTAGTTGGCATAGAAAAAGTCATTTTCAGTGTGTCAGTCAAAACTGTGTTCCTATGTGACCATCATTATCCTAGAGGGAAATTACCATGCTTTTAAAGACTTGCCTTGAAGAGGAAAACGAAATCAGCACACATTAAAAAAGAAAAAACGAACATATTATGGTCCTTAAATGTGTTTTCAAATTGAAAACTAGTATCCTACCTACACTACATTTTTAGACATTCAGAAATGGGGAGGATTAATATGAGAAATAGTTAGAGACGAGAGAAAGAGAGAGAATGGGTGTGGTAGATATTAGAAAAGGACTTGGTCCTTGAATAAAGACTAACTGAAAAAGCTGTAGGAATTCTGTGTTTGAAATTAATAATATTAAAACATATTTTACAAAATATATTTTATATTTTGACATTCTAAGTAAATTAAAATGGTCTTGCTGCATAATTTCTCCAAATATGTATACAAGGAGCCTGAATAGTATTGGCAAATTGATGTTTTTTATTTATTGATTTTTTTTTAATTGTTTAAGAGAAGGTGAGAGAGAAAGAGAGAGAAGGGGGAGGGCCCAGAGCTGTCTCCATAGTTGTACATCATCAGTTGTGACATAGTGTCATTCCACACAGGTGAAAGTGGGGCTACACAGGGCAGGAACCAAACTGGGGGCCTCCTGCACGGGAGGCAAGAATGTTTGCTGCCATCCAATGGTTACCAGTTGCACCGCAGTTCTGTGTATGGGTTTGCACAGGCAGGGGCCAGGAATCAAACCCTGGACCTCGTGATTTCAAGGCAAGTGCTCAACTGCTGAGCTATCCTGGTATCCCAGAAAATTTATGTTTTTAAAAAATAGACATAATAACAGTTGCCTGATTAAATTGCACAGAATAAAAATAAATGTATATATTGAAAAATCTAAATAATTTGTATGTGGATCTTCTTAAGATAAACTGACTTTGGGTGGTAAGCACACAATATAACACATAGATAATGTATTATAAAATTATACACCTGAAAACCTATATAATTTTACTAACCAATATCACCCCAATAAATTTAATAAAATATTTTCACATACATGAGGACATACACATACACAAATACACACATACACACAATCTAATGTGTGTTTTGTATCAGTCAACTATAGCCTAAAGCTACATAGTGGATATTAGTACTCTCACTCGACGGATGAGAAAATTATGGCCCAGAATGGTTAAGTAACGGATCGCAACTCATACTAATGCACATAAATAAAGCAAGCACTAACGCTTGAGACAGCGCCACTCCTGAGCCCCCGCTCTCCCTTCTGCATGACCCACGCTGACAGCAGTTGCGTTTCTCCTGTGTGTTGATCATGTCTTTCCTTCTGTACTTGGAGCCACGAGAGTTTATACTGTCTACTTTATCAACATAGCCTCCCACTAGAATACATTCTTTGTGTTTACTTTAAAATCTGTGCCTAGTAAATTCATCTCCATCAATACATCAGTGACTGTTATTAAAGGAACAAAGCCCAGTGTTGTGGAGAGAATGGGATCTCAGCTTCATACTGCACGGACTCAGACCTCCAGGCCTGCCTACCACTCGTTGGGTGTGACACTGTTTAAGTTGTGTAGATTTTCTGAGGCACGCTTCTAATGTTTGGAAACAGAATAACAATATATACCTCATTAAATGTGTGAAGCTTAAATCATCTGATGTGTGCAGAACACATGAATGTGCCGGTAGCATAACTTGAGTGCTGTGACCCCCCAGAGCCAGAAAAGGACCTGAGGTGTGCAGATCCATGCAGGTGGCATGCAAATATGCATGAGCATTTTTGTCTGGCTAGAACCGAATGATAGTTTATTAATATACAATTCAGTGCATTGTAGCAGCCATGTGTATGCATGTGTGTGTGTGTGTGTGTGTGTGTGTGTGTGTGTAGTGCAATGTCAGGAAGATACAGAATTTCTCCAACCCATACAGCAAAAAAGAACTGGAAAAAAATAAGGTGGTTTACTATAGAAACAAAGATAGAATTATAGTGTATCATATTTTATATGCTTTACAAATATGTAGCTATAATCAACAGTCTCCTGTTCACAGATGTCTATTACATAGCTCAATTTGTCCATCAATGTTGAAAATTAAATCACCTTGGATATAAGTTGCTCTCAGGTTCATATTCCAGCCCCAATTTGGGGGCAGGTTACTGTCTTCAACTTGCTAGAGATGATAAATTATATCCTAGACATGTCTTTAATCCTAGAAATATGAATAATTAAATATAAAGATGGTAAGGGTCAATACACCAATGGATTTTAATATCCAATGGCAAGATTAGAGGTACAATTTTAATCATTGGAACAATGTGCCTTCATTTGGCAAGAAAAAGTCTGTAATGTTTAAAAAAGTTGTTATTCTAGAAATTCTGAGAGATTGGTCTTGAAATTTCAATTTCAAAATGTTTAGTTAAATAACTGAGCCAAAGTTGTTACAGCAAGCCACACGCTACCACAGCTTCTTGACAGTGTTTTAAAGAATACCGACATTGTGACAAGAGCTCCCAACTCACTGTGCTGAAATTGCTTTATTTATTAGTACAAGATTTGTTCAGCTTTGGGGAAAGTTTTGCTTTTTGTGTCAGTATTTAAATACTTAAAAACAAAATTGGATAAAAATGTTATATCTGAAAATACAATTTATAGTATCTGAAGAAATATAATTACTGTTATAAATAAAATGAGTAGGTTAAAGAGATTTTTGAGTTGCATCGAAAGATAAGCTGAAGCATTTTTATGATGTGTCCCTTTAATCAAACAACAGTAATTTGTCTCTCAAATAACTGCAGCTAGTCCTCATTGTACATAAAAGTTTCTCTCAGAGAAAAATCATGCTCCTGAAAAGCCCAGTGGATAGATATTAGTTTCTTTTCTTTCCTATCACACTACTGAGATTTGACTGTTGCATATTAAAATTGTTTCATATTGTTCTGTAATTGGATAGATAAATGGTCAGTATCTACAAAAATCCATGAATAGTAAATTTCAAAATTTGTTTCCAAGGGGATACAGGCTGTGTCTAACTTGATTATATTTGTGGCCCCAATATCTATTTTAATTAATTCATATAAAATCACATTAAACATTATTTTCTTTATTGACTCATGATGTGAAAAGACAAATCTGAAGTTAGCTGATTTTGTCTTCTGATTGGGCAGTGTGAAAAAGAAACTCGAGTTGTGAGCTTTCTGGCACACCAGGGAGAGAGATGGAAAGACATTTTCTGTGAGGAAAACGCAGGCTGGGGGCCAATAAATGAATCCCATATGAAATGTTAACATTGCCTGCACCATGCCAAAATTCCCCTTGAAATACACCCCCAAGTTAGGAAAAGACTGTATCACATCATGATCTTTTACTAATGGTGCATTAGAGAACTGAGAGAAGATTCTGTCCACGTTCAGGACGAATCAAGCAGAGAGAAAATATCAGGCTGCAGGCGTGCAGATAAGATTAGCAACTTGTATCAAGAGAAAGCAGGAGAGGTGACAAGTCACAGCCGAAAAGTAGAAAAGAATCCCAGTGGAATACTGAGAAAAGTATCAGAAATTCTGGGCAGTCAGTGAGATCATAACTCTTATATGGCATCAGCAATCAAATTACGTGTTTATGCTTAAAAAAATAAGTAACCGCAGAAAGGTGTCATGAAACATTTCATTATAGGAGCATCCTCATGCCAGCCCAAACACCTAGCTTTACAAGTGAAGAGCTGAAATCCTAGGGACATATATTTATACACAATTTTGAAATGGAATCATTTACTGCACTAGCAGAACAAACTCAGGGAAGGGTCCCTATTATCAAGAATTGCATAATTCTTTGCAGTGACATAATTATATAACTGTCTCACATACAAGATGAAATGTGTGCTGACGGGCAGCAAGAGGCCCACCTCAGATGTTGATGTACTGACTGCAGAACCTTTTTTTTTTCTCTCAAGTATACAATTTGTTTTATTTACAATACCCTATAAAAATGTAAATTTAGAAACTTTAATTTTTATTAATTAGAACCAAACAAAAAAGATAAAGCACAGAAAAAGAAGAAATAATAATCAAGTATTCACTTGATCAGTTGTGAAGTGGAAAGGCAGGAAAGGCCCATAGTGGAAAGAGTCAGTAGATAATGGCAGAGGTAAGCTAGGTAATGTCACTGGGGAACAGCTGGTGGAGCCTGGGGCTATAGAAGAGGACAGCTGGTTATAACAGAAGACTTTCTGTTGTGCAATACATGTATGTGCAAAATGTTTATTCTCTTTAAATATCACAGCCTGTCCCCCACACTACATTCTCAAAGGTGAAAACAGCAAAAAGTATATCAGGACAGTCATGTAAAATTTCATTTTCCTGACAGCTGTAATCACTAGGGTCCAAAACCCCTCACCGTGGTTCAGCGCTGAATGGGAGAGGGGTTAGTGAAAAGGGTCATGGCGGTCCCTGCTAAGATTCAGACCCAGGCCCCTGGCTCCTGTGACAGGACTCAGATGAGGTGAACTAGCAAGCACAATGAGAGCTAAGACTTAATTCGGATAGAATTAATGTTGCTAATTAGCTGGCTTTGAGATGGAGGATTATTCTGGATGATCTGTATAGGCCCAATGGAATTGCAAGAATCCTTAAAAGTAGAAGAGGCTGACAGAGGAGAGAATTAGAGAGATGGCAGTTTGGAAAGCACCAGGCCCACCTTTGAGGATGGAGAAATGGGGATGTGAGCCAAAGAACATGGGTCGCCTCTAGAAGCTTCAAATAGCAAGCAGACAAAATTTCCCCAGATGCTTCATGAGTATTAGCCAGAATTAAATCATTCATGAGCAGAGGCTTTCTATCATTTGAGGTATGATTTTATTTAGATTTCCACAATTTTAAGGCTCATTGCTCATCATATATTAAAAGATTTAAATTCAAGTGACAACAATTTATATAGATAGGCAATTTGTGTAATACGTGAATCATGTGGGATTCTGCATGAGGTGATTTTACGTACAACTACATGAAGCTAAAACCAATTTGGGCACATCTTTTAAAAGATGTTTAAATAAATATCAGGATTTGCAAACTCTGCCAAGAACTGCCAAAAGAAGCAAGAAACGTGAGCACTTCTTAGTACCAGGTGTGAGGCGGTTTCTTGTAGCGTGAAGTCAAAATGCATTAGTGGATCAGCACTGTGACATTAAGCACCCTGGGGAGCAGCTCTTCAAAGTGCAGAGGCAGCCCGGAAAGGCCGTGTTTACGGGGGATTCAGTCTACGCGTCTGCAGAGAGTCCTGAGGTACTAGTTCCTAGCAGAGTCACGGCTTCTAATTTGGTAATGTAATCTAGCAAGAAATTCTAATTTCCCTTTAGACTCTCATTCATCATTGCTAACTGATCAGAGCACCAAATAGTTTGTCCTGTACCAAACGTCTGAATTTTTAAAAACATTTTAGTACTTCCATACCTAGAAACACACATGCATACACACACACACACACACACACACACACACACATTCAGTGAATCTTGACTTTGCATTATTTGTGAAAAATAACCTCTAACACATAATAGGATATTCTGAATTTTATTTTCCCATCAAAGATCCATGTGAGAAAAACATGAAATCCATTTCTTTTATTAAAAGTGTAACTTTAAATTTACAGGATTAATGGTTGCAACTCACTACTAATGCAGGATTGTAGCCACATTTTAAAAACACAAAGCTGTTATTTCATTAGATAAATGTGAATTCTTTAAAGTCACTTAATTTACTTCAAATTATTTTCTTTCAGTTCCGACAGCATACCTCCTGAGACTGGCTTTTCTAATATGAGTGTCATGAAACCAAACAATGAGGTCAAGATGGACATTAACCTCTATGAGTGACATTGTCATTTGTTCAATCTAGATTAGATAAATCAACAAGCACAAGGCAAGTTCATCTGTCACGTTAAAAACGTTATTGGCACACACCGAATTGATTGAATATGTGCATACAGGAGTTTAGTATGGGTACTGGTACTCCTCTCATGACCAATGGTTCATTAAAGTTGGAGAACAACAAAAAGTTACAATTATAATAATATTTTCTATACTAATTACCCATATGAACAATTTCAATGAATAATGTGTACAGGTTTTGCAGCCCTTTTCTCCTATTGTATGCTTAATATGATTATTAAAATGTGATTTTATGTCTGTTGAGTATAATAGTAAAATGACTCCAATTTCATTTCTCCTTTATAGTTAATTTTTATGACAATTTTTACATTATGTTTATTGTATTTTACAAAAGCCTATATCACTGACAGTTGGAAATTAAAAACCAAAAACTGTCCCTTACCAGTGATTTGGAGGAAATGCTCTAAAATCCACCCCACACTAAAGATAAGGAAAAGTAGCCAAAGGAAGATTAATAGTTTTCACATAAAAATCAACTTGCATTGCACCTAGTGGCCCAGACAAGGTTAATAAATATAAAACTACACTGTGAAGTTGTCATTAGCAAAGTCCTATAGTGTGTTGGCTCTTAGCCATCTTGTTAAAAACTTAATAACCAAGAGGAAGACAGATAAAGGGCATAGCTTTAAGATTTGTAGAAGGCAGCAAGCTGGAAGTAATAACTAAAGTACTAGACACAAAATCAAGAGACAAAAAAAAAAAAAAAAAAATGGTTTTGACCCATTGGATGTGCTGTGCAGAAATCCAGACAAAAATTCAGAGAAATTGGACAGATATTCTGTACTTTCCCAAACTCTGTGGCGTTATGTCCTCTTTTCTAGTAGTTCCTTAATCAAAACAAACAAACAAAAAACGGGTTTGATGATTTGAATTTGAGTGCAAAGAATGTAAATTGTCATTAGCAGGATGAAGTCCCCCAAAATTCTAACACAGAGACACTGGTTTGCAAAAAAAAAAAAAAAAATTAGCGTGGGTATCAAGGTAATGCCGGCTTTGTAAACTGAGTTTGGGTGTGTTCCCTCCTCTTCAACTTTTTTGGAAGAGTTTGAGGACTGGTGTTCATTTTCTTTAATTGTTTGGTGGAAATCACCAGTGAAATCATCTGGCTTTTCTCCATGTGAGAGGTTTTTGACTATTGATTCAATCTTCTTACTCATTATTGGTCTGTTAGGACTTTATATTTATTCATGATTCATTCTTAGTAGGCTGCATGTTTGTAGAAATACGTGTTTCTTGTAGATCATCCAATCTGTATTCATTTAAATGTTCAGGTGGTGATCACATAATGCAATGTATAGACAATGTCATGTAGCATTGTACACCTGGAAACAATGTAATTGATATCAACTAATGTCACCCCAATAAATTTAACAAAAAAAAATGTACAGATGACTCAATTCCCAGATGAATACATTTTCTTGGTGGATATAAACAAGCTAATATTAAAATATATGGTGAAGGCAAAGAAAATAAAATAACTCTTTGTATTTCTATGCTATCAATTGTTATTTCCCCTCTTTTATTTCTACTTCTGTTTGAGTTCTTTTTTTCCTCAGTAAATCTAATAAAGGTTTATCAGATTTACTTATCTTTTCAAAGAATGAACTCTTAATTTTGTCAATCTTTTCTGTTGTTTTACTATTTTCTATTTCATGGCTTCTGCACTATTTTTGTTTCCTCGTGCTAAATTTGGGCTTATTCTTATTTTTCTAGGTCCTTGAGATGTGATATTAGGTTGTTAATTTGAGATCCTTCTTCTTTCTTAATGTGGGCATTTATACCTACAACCTTTTCTTTTAGAACTGCTTTTGGCTCATCCCGTAAGATTTATATGCCGTGTTCCGTATCCATTTGTCTCAAGATATTGTTATATCTCTTTTGATCTCTTCTTTCATCAACTGTTATTTCAGAAGTGTGTTATTTAACTTTCCACATAGTTGTGAACTTTCCAGCTTTCCTCCTGGCATTGATTTCTAGGAGTCGGGTGGCCAGAGCCGTTGGCTGGGGTCTGTGCTCGGGCACTGGCTGTAGGAACACGGTCAGCCAGCATCGGAACACTGGTGGCTGTTCTTCTCCATCTATCTGGTCCCCAGTTGTTGAGCCCGCAAATGCTTCTAGTACCTGCCATGAGGCAAGACCCCACTGGGCCTCCTGGGAAGCGTCCCAGAATGCTGGGGACACTGGAACTCTACCCTGGGCCCTCCTTCTCCACTGGAGAGCTTGCAGGCCCAGTGGGGTCCCCTTGGGGCGATGATGTGCACGTCGTAGGAATGGGTAATGGATTCCACGTCTACCTACTCCTGTGACCCTCCCAATGCTGCCCCCCTCAGCCTCTGCAGTCCGGGAGGGGGGTACTTCAGCCTCATCCCTGCATCCTGAGCTTTTCATGGCAGTGTCTTGCCTATGCATTGTGGCTACTTGTTCTTCCTGTGCGAAAGACTGAATTCAGCAATGGCCTATCTCTTGAGGACTGATTTGTGATGCACTATAGTTGAGGCTTAGGACACAAATCTGGATGATGGGCTTTGTATTTCCAGTGGCCTGCTGCTCTGTAGGCTGAACCTGCCCAACATGAAAGGGAGCTCAGGTCCATGAACCATGAGGCTGGGCCGGCTCTTTTCCTGAACTACAGCTGGAGCCAGAGACAGGCCACCCTGTTCTGGTGTTGCAGCTGCCACCAAAGGTCACCGCAGTCTCTTAATAACTTTTAATACAAAACTTATTGCATTCAAGTAAGAAGAAACATGAATACTTTTGCCACTAGTTGCAAAAGCTCAATCTGCTCATAACAGCTTCATATTAATATCTAAAAAGTAAGTTATATACTATAGCATCTTATCATATAACAGTCCAGTGACTGTAAGAGATGTAATGTCCAATGGAAAGTTATCTAGGTTCATCTTTACTGAAGAAGCTGGGCAAAGTATCATTTAGTCAATAATAATTTGTGCCCAGGAAAGGATGCAAATATCACAAAGTCTGTAAATAATTCAATTCAGAAGCAGCTTTTATATTACTATTAGTGATTTAAAAAGCCAGGGAACAAAAGTGGCAAAGTGAATGATGAGAACTGGGATTCAGCCTGTTCTTTGGCATTCCGTGCTCCAGTTCTTTAGAGAAAGAGAGAGGGGGAGTACTTTGAAGGATGCCTGTCTGACAGGAATTGGTTTGAATAGGCCTGTGTCTCCATGTTGAATGGCCCCTGCACTGTGAATAGTTATCAGCATATCAAAAACCTTCCAAAGTGTTTGGAAGATATTGTTTTCTTTCATCTGTGCATTTTCTCAGGAAGGGGCTGGTAAGGAGAGTGCATCCTGGGACACGAATGTTACCTCAAGGTTACTGAAGTAGCTCACAGGAAGGCAGGCAAGTAGAAACCTGATGAATAATCTCCAGAGGATGCTACAAGCAAGACAACTCTAGAGTTTCAAGAACTGTGAGAAATGATGATAAAGGAATGTTTAAAATCTAGTTTGTTGATAGTGAGAAGGAAATATATGTTTTGAGAGAGACTGAACTCCTGTCTGGGCTTAATTATAAATCGTAGAATTCAGCCAGGAAAAGCCTCTCCATCCTCAATCTATTCTCTGAGCACCTTTTTCTTTTCTTATTCCTGCTGTAATGGACTCACCCTCAAGGGCTTTTCTTCCTTCAGCTTTATTCAGGTGCTGGCTGTGCTCTCTTCTGTTTCCCCCTGATTGGTCTGCAAGATAGAGCTTTATTTTCACCTTCTAGACCAGGGGTGTCCAAACTTGTGGCTTCCCTGGGCAGCACTGGAAGATTTATCTTGGGCCACACATACAATACACTAACACTACAGATAGCTTATGAGCTAAAAACAAAAGGTCACATAAAAAATCTCATAATGTTTTAAGGATTTGTGTTGGGCTGCTGCCACAGCTGTCATGGTTGGACATGCCTGTTCTAGTTCCATTCTTCCTCCCCTGAAACACTGGGCACTGACTTTCTGGTCACTAGACTATGCCATTCATTCTTTTTAAAAATGTCTTCTAAAGATTTATTTTTATTGCTTTTTGATTTGTTTTTGTTTTTTTTTTTTGACAGAGAGACAGACAGACAGAGAGAGACAGAGAGAAGGGAGCGGGCCCAGAGCAGTCTCCATAGTTGACAGCATTAGCTTTCCATACAGTTTCACTCCACAGGTGGGTGTGGGGCTGCGTAGAGCAGGAACTGGGCTGGGGGCCTGTCGCATAGGCCCCAGCAAGAACTGAATTGGGGGCACACCCCAGTTCAGCATAAGGGTCCGCATGGGCCAGGGCCAGGATTCAATTCTTGGGCTCTGGGGCTGCAAAGTGCACGCTTAACCTGCTGAGCCACCCCAGCTTCCCCTATGCCAGTCATTCTTCATCCACTGGAGTAGTCATCCATTCTTCCTCATCCCTGAAGATTCTACCTCCTGACTCGTTGTCACCCTCAATGCTTCTCCTGTCACTTCTTGCAATTTCAGTATTCATCAAAATTCTCATTTGCTTATAACAATGCCAGAATTTATAAATAGTTTAACTATTGTGTTCAATTCTCTTTTAATCTCATAATTATGCCAGATCGGTGATACATCTCTTAATCACCTTACACATGAATGTTCCTTCCAATGTTCTGGGCCCTTAGTTTCTTGGTGTCCTTATCTCAAATAAACAGATGTATTTATTCACACACATCCTCTGTCATATTACTAAATCAGTGACTCTCGATATGTTCTCCATGCATCTGTGGGCACCCTGAGACACCTTCAGAGGTTCTATGAGGTAAAAATTGTTTTCATAGTACTACAAAAAAATTGTTTCTCTTTTTAACTCTCATTTTTTCACAAGTCTACAGTGGATTTTTCCAGAAGCTATTTATATTATGTGATACATACAGATAAGAAAATTCAGCTGTCTTCTAATAAATCACACATTTAAGAAATTTGTAAAAATTTAAAACAGGGACACTCATTGCTTTGAAATAATGCAGTTATAATTCTGTTAGAAAGTATAGTTATTTTTATCAGCTAATGGCACTATGATGTATCATACTGTCAGGGGTTTATAACTGTCATTTAAAAATAAACCTCTAAATGAATATTTAAGAAATCCTCAGTTCTTATTTGGGGTAAGATAAGTGCTGACATCACACACACAAAAGTTTTGTGAGCATGCAATAACTCTGTAAGAGTGCAAAGTGTTCCCAAGAGAAACATATTTTTAGAATTGCTGCTCTAGATTTATCAGTCATAAATTCAATACCTCAATAATCTCAATTCCTGGATCCCATCCTTAGATCCTGTCATGTCCTATCTTACCAATGAGTATGTCCAGAGTGTGTGGGGCCACCAGAATCTAAAATCCTTCATAGTTATGTCTCCTAGGTCTCATTTCCTCATAAGCCTCTTTGCTCTTTGTAGTCAGTCCCCTGCACAACACCTCATCTCACAGTGAAACCACCACAGTGATCAATCCAACCTTCTATTTTTTCCACACCCACACAGGTGCAGTTGAAAAGAGCTGGGAGAATCAGGGTCTCTGACTTTAAATGCAGAGCCATCACCATAAGGGGGCCCTGAAGGCTGTTGACAAGGTCCCTTTCTCTTTTCATCCCCTGTCCACTTTCACTCAACCTAGACGACAGTTGTATGCCTTCTTTTCTTTCCTTCAACCTCTACCAACTCTTCTCCTAGATTTATTCTCAGCCACTGACCTTGCTACTGATGTCACAGAGAAAACAGAAGTAGCCAAAGCGATAAGAATACTATATTCAAAGAGCTGATATCCTAAGACAACATGCACAGTAAATTAACCTGCAAGAATGAGCATCAAAACAACTATATTTTAGGGAAACAAACTGAGAATATATTAATACTTAAAATAGAAAAAAAAATACAGAAGAAGGGCTTGAACAGCTTGCTGGATGTGAAAGAAAAATAAATAAATACAAATAAATATGGGGTGTATAAATAGTAATCTTTACTTTTCATTTTTCTATAATATGCCTCAAAATGAAAAAAAACAAATATGATGCATGCTTCTGAACCAGTAAATGTGTGGGGGGAACAATCATTTCAAAAGCATTTAAGAAAATTTAAAAAGGAATATAGTAAATAGAGATATAAACAGAAAGTACATACTACTATAAATAAATCCAAACATATCTATAATCACAATGAATACAAATAAACATTCTGGATAATAAATAACAAAGGTTGTTAAGATATGAATAAAAGGATAGCTATATTATATTTGCAAGATGTGTATACTAAAAACATAAGACTGCTAAAAGTTTGAAAATATCTGGATGAAAAATTACATGCCAGGCTAACACTAAGTGAAGGGAAAACTAAAGAGAAAATACGTGTTATCTAATATTATTTTTAAAATTCCTTAAGCCAAAAGCAATGCTAGAAATAAAGAGGATCACTACATAAAGGCTCAGTTCATACAATTTACAACAAACACTGGATTCTATGCCCCCCAAAACATGCATATTACCTAATGACATATACCTTTCGTAGTAGTTGAAAGATTAGAAAAAAATCTCATGGTGATACATATGTTTTGAACAAGAAGATCATCAAGTAGCTCCAGCTGGCATCTTTAGAACATCATGCCCAACAAGTGGAGACTACCCATTATCTTACACAACACAGGGAGCATTTATATATTTACCAGATACCCGTCTATATCCAGGCAGAGAGCCTTACATTTCATAACGCTGATGTCATTCAGTGCATAGTTTCTGTCTGCAACACCTAAAGCTAAACAGTGACAAGAGATAACTTAGAGAATACCTACAAATGCAAGAATTAATACTCAGGATCAGATAAGAGATCATACCGGAATTCAGAAAATATTTAGAAGGGATAATGGAAAAAGTATGTCTTAGAACCAATTCTAGAGGTAAACTGATAGCTTTAAATTAACATAGTAGAAAGAATCAGCATTTTAAACTGAGAATGGAAAGCAAAACCAAACAAAGCAGCTCCTGACACCCACTAGCTGGCCTGTTGCCCTCAACTGGGCCTGGTGTCCTCCTGTTCAGCATAAATAGTTTGAAAGAAGAAAGCAACTCTGTGACTGTGATGCATAAAGACAAAAGCAGGACCACTCCCTAATCACATCTGGACACAAAAAAAGACATTTTCCAAACCACAGAATACTTCACATCCTTCTCTCCTGGATAATGTGAGTGATGGCTACATCTTTACCAAACGCAGAGTTGCCTTCTTTCTACTCATCTGTCCTTCTTGATGAGATTTATTCAGATACCCAATCATAGAATCACCCACACTTTCTGACAGCACCTAATTCAGAGCAAACTGGTACTGTTGGAATCCCTCTTCCTATAAAAAATAGTAAATCCAGTTTGTTCTTGGTGGGTTTTGGCGGTGGACTAGGACAAAAAAATAATAGGTCATGTAGTTACAGCTACAAAACACAACAATAGCAAATCAGAGAATATTATAAAATGGAATGAGGGTAAAATGTCAGAGCAGGAGCTGAAGTTATATAACAACAAGTAAAAATAAAATAGTAGGTAGAAACAACATAAAAAAAAAAAGCTAAAAGTCTTTGAAAAGACTTAGATAAAAAGCAATTTAATTGTATGGCCAAGTATGTATTTTGTCAGTGTCTACCAGCCCCAAACCACCAGGAACAAAAAGAAATAGGGCACACATGCTCAATATTAGGGATGAAAAAAGAAATGTGTTGGGAATGGAAAATAAGAGGGACAGCAGAATGCATTTTGAGCAAAGTTAAGTCAATAAACGTGAAAATTTTTTTTGACATTTTCAAAGTAAAAAACCATATGAGTTTACTCAAACTCTCACGTGTAAGATATAAAACTGAAAGCAAAATTAAGAATACAAAGAAACAAAAACTCATAGACACAGACAACAGTTTAGTGGTTACCAGACAGTAAGGGGTGAGAGGGCTGGTACAGAAAGCAAGGGGGTCAAATTGATGGTGATGGAAGAACTGACTTTGGGTGGTGAACAAACAATGCAATATACAAGAGCTGTCTGGAAAAAAATCCAGCCATTGTCAATATAACGAGAATGGTTATATGGCTGGATACTTTCCAGACAGCCCGCGTATAGATGATGCACTTTACAATTTTATATTTGACACCTATATAATTAAGCAATGTCTTCCCAATAAATTTAATTTAAAAATTAAGGAATTACTGATAAAAAAGAAAATAAATAAATGTGAAAAAGTAAAAGGACAAATTCTTTAAAAGCACAGATTGCCAAGCAAGCTCCAAAAAAAAAATACATAAACTACATAAAATAAGCCTGTAATCATTAAAATTGTATACATAGTCAAAGTGTTCCCACAAAGAAAGTATATGGTCACTTGGATTTAAAAACAAGTTGTAACAAACATTCTCATATTAGATCATTTCAATCTTACACAAACTCTTCTAGAGACTATAAAAATAGAACATCCTCAACTTATTCTATGTGAAATGTATGTTGACTTCAAAATTAAACTAGTCAAATATGAGAAAATCACAATTACAAATGTTGATGTTAACATCTCAAATTAATTATTAACAAATGTACTTACAAATATAATGAATCATTCAGGCTGGTTTTATCACAGCAAGCCAAGTTTGGTTTAATCTCTCAAAAGAAAAAGTACATTTTCATATAATACAGATAATAATATTTTCACATTAGCAGATAAAAGCAAAGAAATATATGACTATCACAGTAAATGCAGCAAAAACAATTAAAAAATCTCATTATGTATTGATGATAAAAAGTCATGTATCAAAGGGGAAATAGGAGGAAACTGATAAGGTGAGTATGTTTGCTCAGTGGTGAAATCTGGCTGCACTCCATTTCCATTAGGCACAGAACAAGAACATTCCATATTACCAAGTCCATTCAGTCCTAACCAATGCAATAAGAACATTAAAAAGTTATGAGATTAAAAGGAAATATTCTCTTTAATTATGGATTACAAAACCATCTACATAGGTATTTCAAAAAAATTTACCTGTAAATTATGAAACTAGTAAGATGAATTAATGAGGTCCCTGAGACACTATAAATAACACTCAAATGGATTACATTTTCTATATATTAACAAGTTAGAACATGTAATTAAAATAAATATCATTCACTGTAATAACAATATATAAAGGTGCTCAGACTTAATTTTATCAAAGGATTAACAAGCATTATATAAAAGGAAAGACATGCTCATGAATGGAGACTAATTAATGTAAAAAGATCAAGTCTCCCTAAATTAATGTAATGCATTTACAATTAATATGTATTGTTCTTTGCTTGCTTTGAGAAACTGTGCAAACTAAATCTAAAATGCATATGGAAGAACAAAGGCTTAAGAAAATTAAAGAAAATGAGAAAAAACACAATAAAAAGACTTTCCAGATTTCATGGCTAATAAAAAGTCTATAGTAATTCCAACAGTGTGGTCTTGTCATTGGAGTAATCAAATTTGCCAAAGGAATAAGATAGAGAGCTCAGAAATAGACTCACACAGAATGAAAGGACCTGACATACTGTAGGGATAGCAGCAAAGTGCAGTGGGAAAAATAGGGTTTTCAGTCTCTTCAGTGCAGGACAGCAGGTTATTCATACAGAAAAAGAAGCAAAAACAAAAAACCATCTCAGAACCAATACAATTAATAAAAAGCATATTAAATATTTAAATATAAAGATAGAATCTGTGGAAGATAATACTCTAAGATGAACCCCAATTGTTACACATCCTGGTATTCATACCTTTATTTAATCCTTCCCCACTGGGTATGCTGAGACCTGGGACCTGCTTCTAACCAAAGTTGACTGGGGTCACTTCATTACTCTCTGAAGCTCATCCAACCAGAGGCGGGTGGGATGCATGAAGTCCCAGGACAGCTTTGAATGTGTCCTAATACAAATTCATAAACTTTCTTAAAATATTATGAAACTTTTTTGCAATTTTTTTTTTTTTTTTTTAGCTCATCAGCTATCGTTAGTGTTGGTGTGTTTTATGTGTGGCCCAAGAAAATTCTTCTTCTTCCAATGAGGCCCAAGGGATCCAAAAGGTTGATACCCCTTGCATTAGCAGCTTCTCTACTGATTCTCTCACCTCCTGGCTTCCATGAAGTATACTGCCATACGGAGAAGCTTACATGGCAAGTGACTTAGGGTGGTCTCCAGCCAATAACCAGAAAACAAACCGAGGCTTTTAGTCCAATACCCACAAAGAACTGAGTCCTGTCCATGACCACAGAGTGTGGGAGCAGATGCTTCTCAAGGTGTCAGATGAGATCCCAGTGCCAGCCCTTGTCAAAGACCCTGAAGGGAGGACCCAGTTAAGACACAGTTCCTAACCCATAGAAACTGTGAGATAATAAAAGTGTGTTGTTTTAAGCCATGAAGTTTGTGGTAATTCTGTTATGCAGCAATAGACAACCAATAAAAATTAAAATGCTTAGAAGAAAATAGAGGAGAACATTTTTAGTGCCAAGACTTGGGAAAGATCCTTAAATGAGGTGAACAAACAAACAAACAAACAAAATAAGAATTTATAAATAATAAAGGACACTGACATGTTTGCTTACATTCAAATTGAGGACACCTGTGTATCAAAATGTATCACAGAAGTACAAATATCATGAAAAATATAAGCCAAAAAAGTTATTTGCAAGACATATAACCCAAAAATGATTAGTATATGGTAAACTGCAGTGAATCAATACCAAAAACAATGAACACAGTAAAGAAATAGATAAAAGATATAAACATGGATTTCATTTCACAAAAGACAAATGAAAAACAAAATTAGAAGTGTGTGTATGTAAAATATTAAGTCTAAAAATGTCAAGTTCAAGAGAAAATCTGGAGCAACAGAAAACTGTCTATAACAGCTAGAGTGCCAATTTGTACAAATAATCTGAGAAAATAATAATTTAGCATTGTCTAGAATAGTTGAGGATGTGGCTCTGAGACATGGTTCTATATACCAGGAAGGAGGCTAAAGTTTCTAGGTACAAACAAAACACAACAAAATTCTTGTATATGTGCATTATAGAACATTTCTGAAAAAAATTTATATAATGTTTGAATTTGCAAAAGTTAGAAATACTCCCAAATGCATCAATGGGATAAATGATCAAGTATAGTACATTTAGATAATGGCATATATATATATATATTACACACACACATACATACACACACACACAAATACATATACAAGTAATATAATGAAGCACTACCATCTCCACCTACAAGCATCGACATGCATTAGACAAAATTTTGAGCAAAGAAAAGCAAGTTGCACAAAAATATATGCAGTAAGTCACTGTTTACATGAAGTTTAAAAACATGCAAACATCTACAATATGTTGATAAGGAGAGAGACAGAGTGGTAAACACAAAATCCAGGATAAACATACCTGTGGGTCGGCAGTGGGAACAGGAGCACATGGTCATGGGGTCAGGTGAAGGGCTTCGCTGTCAGAATTGGCTGTGCATTTCTCAGAGCAGAAGGACGGTATGCTCACGTTCATTTTTTTAATAGCTTCTCCCCGTACTGTAGTGTGTGAGCATATGAATTCTGACACTGAGTCCCACCTCAGGTCACAGAAGCTCATCAACACCATAGAGGAGAGCTTCTCACTTTCCACACAGGGTCAACACAGCTTTTCCGCGTCAGCACATTACTGTAACATATTTTGCATATCCATAATACCTACAGTTTGCTAAATGGGGGCAGCAGAGCCGGCATATGCAAGCATCTACACAGGAGTGTTTTCTCATTTGCACACACTGAACCACAGCAAGGGTGTGGACATCAGTTGCCAGGAAACACCACTCACAGGGAAGGAACTCCTCTATCGAGGGGATGAGGCCTACTTGTCTAGGTCTGTGGCACCCCGTCCCAGTGCAGAGCTACATACTGCTTCCTTGCACTCTCAGCTGGAAGGCTGACTTTCTGGGTGGAGGCTCTGGAATTTTTTCTTGGGCCCCAATCCACAGCTGTGGGGAGGGAAAGCATCCAAACTCACAAAGCACCAAACAGAGGACAAGGCCATTTTACCCCAACCCAAGCTATATGTGTGAATGACACACGGATTAACAGGAAAAATATTATTCCATAGAGATTAGATAATTTTATAGTGATATAATCCTTTGTTATGCATGGTGTTAAGGGAAAAAAAAAAATATATATATATATAAATTTTTAATTTGCACATTCTACCTCCAGTTGGCTTCCACTTATTACATTACAGCCAGCAAAGAAAATGCAATGTTCGCATATACTCTTAGCCATTCACTCTCATCTTTTATGCATAGTTCATAATAAATAAGTGGATAAATTAAAATAGGAAAAATACAATGGTTACAATGTACTACTGCTATGCAAATGGTAACATTAAATAAAATTTTAAATATCAACATCATACTTCAATTCATAAAGTGCTATATCTCAATAAAACTCAGAATTAAACACAAAATGCTCTGAACAGCAAAGAAAAACAAAAAAACAAAAACAAAAACCTCAAAACATGGGTCTAGAACTGATGAAAATGTTGAAGTGAATGTTTGGATAAAATTTTTTTCCTGAAAATGTGAACATAAAAAGTATTTCCAAATTAATATATTAATTGTATAATTGTGATTGTACATGTGTGTGCAACTCAATACATCAAAACTAAAAGATGTCTGTTTAGTCTACATATCTTAACCATGTATGATCAAATGACTTGAAAACATTTTAAATATCTTCTCATTGGAAAAACAATGCATCACATATAATAGAATCAAACTAAATATATCTGTGTGTGTGTGTGTGTGTGTGTGTAATTTCATTAACGCTAGAAAATTAGAGGTGGTCATAGAAAAGAAAAATTTACTGTTTTATTAATTCTCACACAGCTTTATTTAACCCTTCCATCGACTCTGAGAGTTTTACAAATGAGCAAGTGAAGATTTAAAAGGAAGAAACTTGCCTAGGACCTTGCAGATGGTCAGCATCTACTGACCTAGGGACTTACATTGTTTTTTTGTGTTTTTTTTGTAATTTCAGAGCTCATAAAATATATAAAAATGCTGTAAAACAAATAAAACATTTTAATAGAAATCTCTTTTTAATTAAGCAAGGAAAAGGGGGCAAGGTGCAAAGAAGGCTTGTGAAGCTCCTATCTCCCCAGTGCACACTGTTGATTTCGCAGAGAAAACTGTATGCCTCTCATGCTGATAGAATTCTGCTGAGTTTGTGTGTGTGCACAGCATGCACCTACCTATCTACTCATGTTCAACAGAGGGATATTTTAGATAGATTTATAGAAAATGTTGGGTAAAAGATAAAGTCATAACTGAGTATGTGTATATTTCAGTTTATTTTGGTATCTAAGGAGAAATGCCCCCAAGTTCATCAGTGCACACAGCTAACTGCATGTGTGCCATGTTCTAGTTAGCACTGCATCAGCTAGGGCACTCGGTTAGTGTCTGAGAGTGGAGGGTAAAAACCACCTGTTTTGCTTGTGTGCAGTTTTTATTAACTGTATGCTTTATATGAATTTGTCCTTTTGTGGGTATTTTATGACAGCAATTCCATCACTTCTTGATTGTATTATATGTTCTTGAACATATAAATAAATCCCCCTTTAAAGTTTTGTGAATTATCACATTAAGTCATCAAATTAAATGGCTCAATATAGTCAAAATAGCCATATTTTAAAATTCCCAGAACTTTAAACAAATCTACAACAAAATTAATCTTTTGGAACAAGGCAGAGGAATAAATGAATACATAATTAACACAATAAATGCCAATGAAATTGGGCAGTAATCTTTCGTTATAGTACAACAGGGTTTGGAACATCATTTGTTTTATGCAATGAACAAGGTAAGCAGTGTCTGATGCATTGTTCGTATAAGGGCGCCGATGTTAATGCAGGGGTTAGAGATTTCACGTCGCTCACTTGCCAAATAAGAAGGTAAGTGATGGGAGCTGAACTGATCTTCAAAAATAGCCATCGAGGGGGATTATAATGGATGTCACATGTGCATGAATGTTTGTGTCCTTAAATTGTTAAGAACAATGTACACATCCCAAGTTTGTAGATAGAGAGGAAGACAAATAGGAGAACAGCACACAACTAGGACATCTGAAAACCTAAGACATGTAGATGAAATTCAACAATGTTAATACACTCAAAAGAAACATTTCATCTCAAGAGAATCAGAGCAATACAGAAAAATTTTTAAGTAGAAATAATAGTTGCAATGTACTATGAAGATATGTTCAGATTATAACTCATCCTTTTTTCCTTGTTTTAACTACATTAAATTTCAAAGCGATGATTAAGTACTTCATAAAATAATTAACACAGTTGTTACAGGAATGATTCACCTTGTGCACCTCACTTTCTGTGTTCAGATTTAGATTCAGAGTTCTTTTTATCCATCCTCCTACCCACCCTTCTTTCCTTTTCTTCCCTCTTTCCCACCTCCCCTCCCTTGCTCCTTTCTTTCCTACTTTCTGGTGTTATTTACATAGTTGAGAAAAGAACAGATCATTTCCCCTCCTAAAATTAATTCCAATTGAAGATTTGTTAGTCACAGATTTGACAAGAGAATTCACTTCCACTTGGTGGAGGCCCTTTGTGCTGGGACCATTGTGACCTGCAGTGTATGAATGTTGTTCCTTTGTTGCCCGCTAGATTGTCAGTTCCATGGAGGTAGAGGTCACTTGTGTTCTGTTCACCACTGCACTCCAAGCGCTGACAGCTATGCCTGGTAATGTGCAACTGGAGGGGAAGGAGAGGAAAAGATGCTGTGGGCCAGCGTGCTCACCACTCACACCACACTATGCAGGGCATCCCTGATGTTTAACTACAGACCTTTGTTGTAAATGTACTGGGTTGGTTCAGTGAGTGAGAATGAAAGAGAGCAAGTGTCAGTGGTTTTGTTCTATTTGCGTTTCTCTTTTGGAAATTGATAGGACATGCTAGGACAACTATAGGGTGAAAGCCTAATCAAGAATAGGTGACTTCTATCCAAATTTACAAAAAAAAAAACCTCCCTCCTAGTAAACTACTCCCTTACCTTATAACCACTACTTCCAAAATAAATAAACCATGTCCACTACACAACAGATAACACTCCCGTTCATCCAGCGGCAATTGCTAGGGGCCACGCCCCTCCTTGATCTTCCTCATAAATTCCTATGAATTTTGAAATTTCTAGAGAGATTGTCAATTCCTCACAGGATAGGGTCATAGTCAACCAATTTTTGCTTGTTTCCCTCATGCTAATCAATACTTCAACATACCCCAAATTATTGTGAATAAGTGAAGTGATGGAATTTTAAGTCCACTCAAAATTCTCTAACAAAAGTATATTTCCTATATAGAGAGAATATAGGTTTCAAATTTATCTGCAAAGTAAGTACCATATAGAGTGCTTGTGAGGAATGTAATGAGATCCACAAAGCCTTGTGATTCAATGTGTAGAATATAGAGACTAATTCATGGTAGATCTTTATCTTTTTTAAAAAGAAGTCTTGGGGAAGCTGGGATGGCTCAGTGGGTTAAGCGCTCACTTTGCAGCGCCGGGAGAGTGAGGATCGAATCCCGGCCCCAGCCCATGTGAACCCATGTGCTGAGATGTGGAGTTCCCCCAGTTCAGTTCTCTCTCTGTCTCTGTCTCTGTCTCTCTTTCTCTCTCTCTCTCTGTCAAAAAATTAATAAATAAAACTAAAAAAAAAAAAAAGTCTTCACTGTGCTATCCTCATGCTCCTTCTTAGAATGTCTGTAGCAACATGCAAGAACCTTATTTTTAGTGCTATCATGGTTGAATGGAAACCTTACCAGTGGCAGGAGGGGTACATGTAAAGCACAGTGCATAGTATGGGGATGTTCTTGCCATTTAGTAAGTGGGCATGGCATATGTAGAAGACTGAAATGGATTGAGTGCATTTCAGAGACAGGACTTGAAATTAAGTTAGGAGAGCAGAGGGAGGCTCTTCCATCACTGAAGGGTGAAGTTTCATGGCTGAACCTGTGGGATTGCCCGTCCATATTCAACTTGTCCCCACATTCTCCATCTTCTGTCTTCTGGGCTCCACAGACAATCCTAACAGTCACCCCTAGCCCTAAAGAAGTGGGCTATTACAAATTCCCCCAACTATAGACAAGTTGCTTTTAGCTTTTTATTTATTAATAGAGGAGTCTTGTTATACATATAGTTCCAACAAATGAGTTTATGATCATCAGTATATGTTTTCTTTGTGGCACAACTGGAAAGTGTTAAAGAACAAAAAACTCCCTGGTTTAGAAGCCTTAGTTGAATCTATCTTTAGAAACAGAATCAATTAAACATGTTAGTGGGACTACATATAACATAAGCTCATATAACTCATAGCTCAAGTATTTAACTAGAAAATATTAGTATTTAAATTCCTACCATCTTTTATGCAAAAAAAAAAGAATTGTCATTTAGTTCTTAAAATATTATTTGGATTTTTCTTCCAACATGAAGGGAAATAACGATGATACTAGTCAAGTGCTGGAAAATATGGACTTAGCAGCTATTTTTGGATATAGTAAATATACTTTGGTCATTTAAATAAGCAGTAAATCGCTCACGTATTAAATTCCTTGATATATTTTAGAATATTAAGCTCACTTACCTCTAGAAGCAGTGTTAAAATGTATTGCCTTCTAGTGAGTTTCCCTAAATCAATCTGTGAATATTCTTGTAATTATCATAATCAAGCCAATCGAACACAGCAATTTAAAAACCATTGTTAATGTCTACTCAAGATGATTGAATGTGATATACATGATACATTAACAATGTGTAGGATCTATTTTGATGCACCCATAAATCTCCACCCATAAATTATGTCAATCAAAAGTAGGAGGCAGAGAGGAGGGGCAGCATTTCAAAATGTTCTGTGTGGACAAGTTCCTTTTTAAATATATTTGCTGAGGTAGGTCCTCTGTCATCCTCCGGTTTGACATAATTATCCCTCTTGCCAGGCATTTACTAATTCTCTAAAAAACCAGCCGGGGAAGCTGGGATGGCTCAGTGGGTTAAGCACTCACTTTGCAGCTCCAAGCTCTTAGGATCCAGTCCCAGTCCTGACCTCAACCCCTGAGGACCCATACGCTAAATTGTGGTGTGCTTCCCATGTCAGGGGGGGTGGGCAGTTCGGTTTCTCCTGGGGTAAGCTTCCATGGAGGAGGCCCCTGGTTTGGCCCCTGGCTCGCAGGGGTGTGCCTCCCATGCAGAAGGCCCCCAGCCTAGTTCCTGCCCTGCGTGGCCCCCCACTCACATGTGTGGAATGAAACTAGGTTAAAAAATTAATGATATACAACTATGGAGACTGCTCTGGGCCCTCTCCTTTCTCTCTCTGTCTCTGTCTCTATCAAAAACAAACAAAAAATCTTTTAAAAAAAAAGTCGGCCAATCCAATGTGTAATACATGGAATCTTGGCCTAATATGTGTGTATTCTTATGACATCTACTTAATATAAGTGCCTCTCAAGGTCTCTATAAATGAAAGTATATTTATAGATCTACCTTACTTCTCCTGAACAGATTCTCTGATTTCCTCCCTACTATGGAATTTTCATTAGGGTAAATTCACTGTGGACATGGCCGATTTCATCCAAAGTGAGTAATCTGCATGATTTCACTTTTGAAAAACAGATGATTGCCACTATCTTTACTCATATTCATTTCCTCAGCAGAACAGACACTTTCAAAGTTTCACGATTTAAATGTTCTTATTAGGCCTAAGTTTGGGGAAGTTAAGGAAGAAAGAGACTGATTTTACAGAGAGGACATTTTATAAGCGTTTCCTTTGGAAGTGTCACACACTGATAATGGTTGCTTTATTTTCAAGATAAGAATACAAATAAGTGGAGCCCATTTAAATTTTTCCTAGGATATTACCCTAGGACCTGGATGTCTGCAGTCAGTTATCTTAGATACTGAGATCAGAAAGGGGATGCCAAGCATAAGTATGCACGTGCACGTGCAATGGTGTGTCAGCCCTGATCCCATAGAATGTTCCTCACAGGGGATCTGCAAAAAGGTCTCCAGCAAACTTCCCCTTGGGGTGGGAATGGGGCAGTATAAGCACAGGAATATTTGTCATTGCTGTGTAGGGGTGTGCAAGTTAGGATACACTGTGAAGGTCATTTTGTTAAGTGTGCCCCTTTCTTTAGCTATCAAGAAAATGTTCCCATATTGCTCCCATATTCATTCACAGAACTACTCTTTTTCATTTTCCCTTTCTCCCAAATCCTCCATATACTCAACCTGGCTCTTTTGGCCTATGGGCATGTTTTCTGTGCAATTTTAAAGAAAGGCAGTGGTATAGTTTCTGCTTTCTTCTTGGTTACCTGCACACGTTTCTAAATCTTACCTTGATCAGACCTAATATTCTGCCAACCCGAAGCCTTTTCCTTGGATCTCACTGGGACCACACGTCCTGGGAATTGAAAGCAAACACTGACACTCTGACCAATAATGGAAACAGTGTTATCACCCACGTAGCAAGTGTACATGCTTGCTGATAAGGAAGAATAATCTTCCTCGAAAATAACAGCGTATATTCAGGTCTTCAGTTGCTCTCTCAACCTTTATGAATATGATTTTTCATTCACTTTGACACTGTACAGAGAAAGCAGTGTGAGCTCCGTGAAGAAGTAGATAAAGGGGGAGGGGAAGTATCTGCATTCCCACCATAATGGGGAAAAAATGACAGCCAAGTTAGGTTTAACTGGAATGTAACATAGTCACAGCTTTATCACTCTGGAGGCACAATTTGACACAATAACAAACTACTGAAAAAGAACCACTTTTATCTAGGTCAGAATGACAGACTCCCAAGTGTTAGAGCGCTTGGGGGAACGGCGGTTTGAAACATCAAAAAAAAGACTGCAATCTGTACAGAGATTTTCATCAAGTCTTGACACCGCATCACAGTTTTCATCCAATACGTTATAATTACTCCACCAGCTTCTAATGCTGGGGCACTCTGATTTCAGAGCTGACCAAAACAAAATGAACCACATTTTATGACTACATTTATAATAAGATGCAGATGGTGAAGGAAGCAGATGCCTCTGACATCATCCCCCACTTGCGTTCAACTTTTGCAGACACTGGCAGTCTGTAAACTCATTCAAAGGGACGCGAGATAAGTCAGGCAGCTTTCCAATCCTGGTTCCAGTCTGAAAAAACATTGGCAGCAGCCCTGCTTCCTTTGAGTCATACGGTGATAATTCCACAAAAAGAAATGTGATTTTTAAGTCTGTGTCAGGCATTTATGCAAAGTGAATCACGGGGGGCAGGGGGGAGAAGGGGAAATTCCCACAAATATGGGGAGTTTAGCAATTCGTAACTACTGATCACTTTGCGTGGCAGTGACAGAAAGGACAGATTGGGAGTGGTGCGATGGAGAGCAGCTGGAGCTTCAAGGAGGAAGAGAAGAGTTCGAAACAGAAAAGCAGGCCGGAAATACTCTGGCAGCCCTTGGGATCCAGATTATTCAGAGACTGATTTCTTGTTATTTCAAAGTAGTAAACTTTAAGGAGGGTTTTCAGGTCACTGTTCCTGACCGCCCCCTCCCCCTCCAACCACCACCAGAAAAACAAGAATCCCTTCTGTATTTCCATCTGTATTTTCCAGAAGGAATCATATATTTTCGAGTTCTGATAGGAGCTTTCACCATTTCCCCAGGGATATCGCTGAACACTATACACAGTAATTTTTTTTTTTTCTTTTTTGGTGCGTGCAGGATATGTGTGTTAGAAGAACGTTTTTAAAAGGACCTTTTGTAGTCCACTCTGAAAGCAAGAGAAGCTTGAGGAAAGCAACAATTGCAAGACCTTTAGCAGTGTTTGAGGTTCCCAGCTAATCAGCATAGTTGTAGATGAAGAAGTTAGACAAAAACCTTTAAAATCTTCCTAACTCCCTTGATCACAATATAACTTCATCTACACTTCTATAGTGGAAACATTTTAGCAGAAAAACAATTCAGAAACAAAGGCAAGGAAAGTGATGACATAAAAATAAATTCTGGTAGGCCAAATATGGTGCCCATTTTTAAAATAATCTCTCTGTGCAAGTAACTAACTGAACACACCACAGACACATACCACATACACACTACAAGAATAAACAAACTCTTCCAATTCATGTTCACAAACTGGGCTGGAAAATATTAGTGCAAATTTCTGCTGACCTGCAGCATTCAGTCCATAAACTTTGGATACCCTAGACGGTCCATCAGTGTCCAGCAGATGTTTTCAATCAGTTTAATGTCATCTCTAGGCAAGTTCTGTTTCCAAACATTAGTATTACTTGGTGATATTTCCCCCTCATAGGGAAGATAGAAAAGGTTCGTGGAAGTGGCAAACAATATTTGGTTTAAACTAGCAGGAGACAAAGGAATTCCAAGAAAGGCAAAAATCCTTTCAGTGGTTTTCTGAGGAAAATGCACAATATCTTCAAACTTGATCAGCTGGTAGCTGGTGGGCAGCAAGTCTGTATTTATTCTCAGGGCTGCTGCCGTGTTTGCCAGCCACAAGTGAGACAGAAGGGAAACCGCATTTGATGGGGACCTTGATAACTCCTTCCGTAACGAGTCATACTCGAGGGCATAGCCCAAACTGAAGCCGCATCTGCCTTTACCTCCCTCTCCTTTAAATAGTTTAGCCAAGTGCTCTGGTACATTCTTCAGAGAGTAAAGACTTGGTTTACTACTGTACAGCATTGAGTAAATCCATGCCCGAGGGTCTCTCACAACATACAGTGCCTTCAGCGAAGCTCCTAAAACTTCCTGAAAAAAATGAAGCTTTAAGGTCCAGCTCCCGCTGCTTAAACTGAGCACAGGCCGAGCGCTGGGGTAGTGAACCAGGTGCCTCCTCAGCGCCCTAATGTATTCAGCATCCCTGTCAAAGGCCCCTTTCATTCGACTTCTTTGTTCTGGCAAAGACTCTCTCCTTTTCAGTCTCCGTTTTTTGTCCTTATTCACTGTAAAATATTGGGCCAGTTTAGCCCTAGCGGGTTCATGCAGATGGATGTTTTGCAAATGCAGTTTAGTGTCTTGGACTAAGGACCGCAGCCAGCCTCGCAGCAAACGGAAATGCACACTGCGGACATCTGACGCCTTCCACTCGCAGGCATCCGCAAACGAGGCAATCTCAAGATCAGTTTCAGGGATCTCAATGTAGGCCGTAGGAACCCTGATGTAGAGAAAGTCACTACTGTTGAAAAAGAGTTGTTTGAGAATTTCAGCTCCTGAGCCAGGAAGTGAGGTAATGACAACATCGGGAAGATGGACCAGGTTCCTCTGGGAAGACAAAGGGTTGGTGCTGGGCTCGGCCTCCATCCTCGCCCACTTTGCACATATAGGCTGAGTACACGTGCTCCATACATCTAGCAGCTCAACGAACCACAAGGCAATGACAAGTATTAGGATCCAACGCATTAGCTTCCGAAAAGAAAGGTAAAACCGCCACTGAAAAGTCAAAATCAACAAGCTAACACACAAAATCAACCCAATTGCTATATTAAACTTAAATCCAAAGGGGAAAATAACTCTATCATGTCTTACAGGCTTTGCTATTGCCTGCGTGCCCAAACCAAATCGGGTGATTTGGCCCTGACCCACCACGTGGGCAAAGCCACCAAACCCCAGGTAGTTGAATCTTGTGTTCAGGTTGTGGTAGTCTGTGACGATGGAAACCACGTGTTCGGTACTATTGACATTGAGAGAAACCTGAAGTCCAGAGTCGGAATTATCAATAAATCTGCAGCTGGAAACATTGACGTACGGCCCATAAAAGACATACGCAATTCTCGTGATTGTGGACTCCATCTGAAATGTAACGTTAACAAACTGAGTCCACCGTTTCTTAAATTCTGCAGCTTGCTCTGCTTCCTGTATACTAGCAGTGGGGCTACTGCCGTGATGGTCAAACCAAAACATTTTGTAGTGTGCATCCCACACATCCATCATGGCGCCATTATACCTGTTCATAAACTTGTATGGGATGTACTTGAAATCAATATCCAGATTATGAAAGAAGGCACTGACAGACTTTATTGGAGAATCATCATGCCTCTTAATGTGATCGACAACTAGTAAAGTTTGAGAGTTTAAGAGAAGCAAAGAGCGATACACGCTTTTCAGCTTCATGGCTGAAGAGTAAGCAGACACAGCCTCCCCACTCACAAATATCATTTCCCCATGTTGAGAGGCAGTAATGATTTCCCCTGCTGTGTCACCAACCTCCTCACTGGTCCACCTGAGCCACTGTGCACATTCTCCCAGTTGACCTTCCCAGGGCTGATTACACTGGCTTGTGGGCGATGGCGCAAACACCAGTACATTGTTAAGGTGGCTCAACTTGGGGCCATAGAGAGCTTCGGAAACAAATACTTGCCCATTGGGGGCAAAAGTAAACGAGTTCTGATCAGGATGTTCATGTCCTGGGTTAAAGCTTCTCCACCCATCAATCCAGGAGTATGGCTGAAAGTGAACTATGTCATACACAGCTCGACCCCCTAACTTTCCAGATTTAAAAGACACAAAGGTATTAGTCTGTGTATTTGGCAACCCAGCCCCATAAGTGACAACACCCCAGTTAGGGAACATGTGCATTTTCGCGGCACCATGTTCAGAAGGAGGCTGTGGGATGAGCTGGGGGTCATACCAGATGTATTCAGTGTGAAGAGTGCTCCACCTCTGGGCAGTGGAGGGGACCATTGGTCCATCTTTAGGACGGTGCCTTCTAATCTGCTGAGCCAACCAATTTCCTGCTCCATTCTTTAAGATGAACTTATCCAAAAAAACCAACTGGCTCTCTGGACCATAAAACCAGTTATAATTGGAGTCTGCTATGCCCACAGTTCTCTGGAAGCCTGGTAAAAGAGTGGCATAATAGAACCAAAAGTGCATTTTTAACCAGTTATTATCCAAGTTATTGATATTAAAATGGCGCTGGGCCAAGAAAACATACTGTGTGACCGATTTAGCTGTGTAGCTTCCATAGGCCACACCTTCATCCAAAGAACCATCAACAATATGATTCAATAGAAACATTGTCTTTTCCATCACATCTACTACAACCTGTTTCCATAAATTTACCTTAGATCCTTTATCTACCCCAGTCACCAAGGCCCCAGTGAGCAATGCTATCATATTAGTAGCTTGGTGGTTATGGAGAAGCTGTTTGCCCCATGAGCGGACCTTGGAATACTCATACATTTCCTCAGTAATCACCCATATTTTTTCCAGGTATTTTTGTCTTCGATGATCATCTAATAAGTTATATAAAAAGTCAAAGGCAGTAGCAAAACCTGTTAAGGAATGGCCAACTGGAACCTCATCCCCTGGCGCATTCTCAACTAGCCAGTCTTTGTAGCCAACCATCCTGTCCATATAGTCCAAGACAAATTCAAAGGCAACTTTGTCTTCTGGGCATAACAAACAGTACAATGCTAAAGGAGGCAGATTGTTACCATAAATTTCATTCCACTTGGCAGCAAAATCAGCATGCTTGGGTGGAGGTAGGTAGTACGTGGGGTTGGACAGCATAACTGTCACTGCACTTCTGATCGCTCGAAAGAGATGCACATGGCTGGTGCGAGACTTCTGTTTCATTGCCTGGATTTCTCCCGCATCAAAATATAAACTTGGATGAAGCATACTTTTCTTCAGCCTTTGGTTGGATCTGAAATCTTGCACCTTCTGTGTCTTAAACTGATCTATATCATCTGTGAAAACTGCCCAATCAGAGTAATTACTTACAGATTCCTCAAAAGTAGAGAAAGCAAACATCACTGATGCTAAAAGTAAGAAATGTCCTGTAAACATTAACGCCATGATCCATCGGGGAGTTCCTTTCTTAGGCAGTCATGTCAATTAGAGTGCTCAATGTGTTTTCCATCTGCTCAGTAGAAAATATACACTTAAGGCCTTAATACAACAAAGACTATAAGTCACTTATGCTGTGAAATCCCGATGACATTCGGTTCATTCAAAGCAAGCACAGTTGCCAAAAAGAGAAAACTTATACTGTGTATCTGTGTTCCTGGTACAGTTTGCTTCCAATAAAACTTCAAAGAATGTTCCATGTCGCATAGCAAACAGTGGTATAGAAAATCAAACATAATATGAATTCAGTATTTACTTCCTTTGCATAAATCTATCTGTCTAACATGAAGAGTCAAAACACACATTGTAAAAAGTAGAAAGGGTGGTCCAAAATCCAAATTAAGGTGTCACTCCTAGAAAAGGAAGTTATCACCAGCAATAAAATCACCATACTTGTATGATGTCCTTGTGTATGTTTGCCCAAAGGTGATGAATACTAAAATTCTTATAGTGAACTCAGTTGTTATTCCTGTCAACTTTTTATACTTCTTAGAGACTTTTTTTCTTCTTCCATTTTGGGAGAAAAACATCCTCAACAAGTGTTTGCAGTCCAATTTGGTTTAAAAAAACTCAAAAATTCCTGCCATTTCAAATCTGTCTTTTTCAGGCTTCCTTACTCATCAGCCTATTATGACCCAGAGAAGGCATTTTCATGTCTTCTTTTATCAGCTCCAACTGCACAACTAGAAAAATCTAATCTCTTCATACAGCTAGGTACTTCTCTTCCAATCATGAAGTAACCACCAACCGGAAAAGAAAATTCCCCTTTCACCAACAATGATGCCTCTTTTCTGTTCTTTTTCCATGACACTCCTTTCTGGCGGAAAAGAAAAAAAAAAAGAAAAAGAAAAATTCTCTGAGGCTACAGGTATGCTGACAGTGGATATAAACTGATCATTTAAATGTTCTACTTGACAGAAACTTCCAAATCCCAATAAAATCTGTTATTAAGTACAATCTAAGTTAGCTCAAGTGATTTTTTTGTCCCTTAGACTTTTAAATGCACGCATGTTAGGATAACATTGAACAGTGGCCGATGACCAGCAGCCTCAAGATCTAACTCTCCTAACAGTATTTATTTTTAACTGTGGCTTGCTTTAGTCGTTGAAAATGTTTGTATTCAAATGCTATTAACCCAGAGATGAGGTCTGCTATCATGCTTATTGTTTTGGTCACAACGGACTCAGGGGGGAAAAAGCAAAAGTCGAAAGGGCCTTTTCTGATTCCAGCTGAGAGGTTAGCTTTCGTGGGATCAGAAGATGTCTCTATAAGGGGAACTAAGACCAGGGACTTTCGTCAAAGGAGAAATCACGACAGTGTGTGGGAGCAGGAAGGCAGCTGGGCTCCCGTCTCTCACCTGTAGCCTCGTTTTCCGTCGTTAAAGCCGCCGCCAGAGGGAGCCCAGCCCCACGCGTCAGGAGCAGCGGCGCCTCTGCGCGCCTTCGGAGGCGAAGAACCTACCCAAGTTTCAGTCAGCCTCGGACAAGTCTCCTCTCTGTGGGAAACATTAACGCCAGGAGTTTCCTGACCCGCCCCGCCTGTTGCATTTCTTAAATGCGCTTCCTACGAACATGCCGCCCCCATGCTGCACCCCCGTCCCCAAACTCTGGCTGTGGTTTGGGGGGGCAAGAGATCCCAGTGCGGCCAAGTCCACTCACCTCTGGCCGATCCGGACCGGCTCTCGAGGCAGCGTGGGGCCCCAATGAGGTGGAGGAGGAGAGTTCGAGAAGGCGACTCTGCACGGGAGGCCGGGCCGCGTGGGGTCTCCCGCAGGGCGACCCGCAAGCTCCCAAGGGCTGCGGCCCCGCGCTCGTCCCCCGCCCCGCGCCGCGCGGACACGCCCGCCCTCGGGGCACGCCCGACCTTCCCCGGCCGCCCCGGGCAGCGGCAGGCAGATCTCCGCGCGGCAGGCGCTCTCAAGACGCCGTGTCGAGCAGGGCGCCGGCGTCTCCACGCCACGATGCCGCCGCCGCTTCTCCGCGCCAGCACCGGCAGCACGGCCCGGGGAGAGCCAGAGACGGCGACGCGGGCCGGGGGCGGGGCGGGAGCGAGATGGGGCGGAGCCGGGGCGGGGCGTCCAGGCGGGGGGCGGGGCAGAGAGACGGTGCTGAGGGCTGCCGGGCAGGGGGCGGGGCGGGAACCAGGCGGGGCGGGGCCAAGGGCGGGGCAGAGACAGGGTGCTGAGGGCTGCCGGGCAGGGGGCGGGGCGGGAACCAGGCGGGGCGGGGCCGAGCCGCCTCGGATCCTAACGCGAGGGGAGTCTAGGCGCGCGTGTTCCCGGGTAGGCAGGCGGTCACGCGCTCCCGGACGTGCAGGCCCCCGGGACGGGGAGATTTTGGAGTGTGAGTGTCTGAACACTTGTCCCGCTAGCTGAGTCCTGCTATGTGCCCTTTGGGGTTTTTCTTTTTTTTTTGATAGGGTTGGGGTGGAAGGAAGATGGAGGGGGTTCTGGGCTTGATACAAATGGGAAAAGCCGGGAAGGGCGGGACAAAGCTGTGGGAAGTCAGGAATCATCCTTTAGGAAGAGCGAGGGCTGTGGAGGGAAGGAATGAGAGGCAGTCTGTGAGGTTGCTGTCATTTAGAAAAGCAAAATCAGTATACCACGGTACGATGAGAATGACTTCTGGAGCCCAGGATGCTGCAGATCAGGGACCACAAAAAGACTTGCCAGCTTTATTGATTGAATTCATGTCTCCAGCGGTATAAATAGGGGAATCTATGGGACAATCAGATGGCAGGAACCTCATTAAAATAATGGAAAGTGGAATGCAGCAAAGACCCACGGCAGAAGACAGTGTGTGCCTCAGTCAGTAGGACACTGGTGCAATTCCAGAGCAGCGGCGAGTGCTGTGTTACTCAACCCACTGAACTTCTCCAATATCTGAGATTACACGAACACGTAAGCCAGGCCAAGGTCTGACCTCACCTAGCACAAAGGACAAGAACACAGTGAAGTACGAAGTTGTAACTGGACAAGTCCATCCCAGGTGGGCATTGGTCATTCCTTCAGTTTCCTCAATCCTGTTACCGGTGACATGATTGTATCTCACTTCTCTTCTCAAGGGAAAAAATTCAGTTGAGAGACAGAGTTTGTGCAAGCATAGAACAGTAAGAAGTTTATTAGCAAAGTAGGGACACTCCACAGATTATGGAGTGGGCTGTCCTAAGAGAGAGAAAAACAGCCGCTCCTTAAGTTGTGTGAAGGTTTCTATTTCTACGGGTAAAGTTGTTGCCCCCTGTCCCTCTCTAGTAGCTCTTATTTTTCCAGCAGGCATACCCGCACCTACTTCTGCTCCCAAGGTTGTCTGAGCTCATGAAAATGGCCCCGAGAAGCAGTTCTGATAAGCGGGATATTTTCCCTTCCTCTCCAGCATTTTTCTTCTAACAACATAGCTATTTGATTTCGGGGCATATGTGAGCCCGCTATCCTGAGGAAGCAAGGTGTTTGTGGCCCAAGTAAGAACACCTACCATAAAGAACCTTGACCCAAGTAGGAGCAGCTTCGAGGGGCTTCCTAACCTGGCTCTCTCCCTCCTTTTTCTCGTTTCTGTCTTTCTACTCTATCAATTCCACTTTGGTAAAATGGATAAATGAGTCCATTCAAAATGAGTGTCCTGCTTAGATCACTTTCTGGTAAAACCAAACAGACCATTTTTAACAGAATAAATTTAAAATAATTGACTTTGGGTGTGAAAAGTTGCCTCCACCTCCTCATTCCTCCTCTGTTTCATACCCATTGGGAACTCTCCCCTGTCCCAAAGGACAAACTTGCTTTTACGTAGGCACGTCCCTGTTTTTATCCCACTCCTTACTGTACAGCATCTCTGCCCAGCCATCGCCACTAACAAGTGAAATTTGTTTGACTATTGAAATTCTCTTAATCAGCCTGGTCTCCTCTCAGATGCTTAAATTCCTCTGTAAAGACCTCCTAGGTTCCCCTGGCCACAATGAATTACCCCAACCCTCTGATTTGTATCTATATTCAGACCGTAGATCATTTGTTTTCTGCTTACTGTTTCACCTAGCTAACTCCTGTGCTGTATTCAGGTCTCCTACAGATCATGAGCAGTTCACTCAGCCCTTTGTCAGTGCTGTGTCTGTGTTAGAAATGAGTTGAACCTTTAACAGTTAGGCTCATATAGGCTCAGTTGTCTCTTTCACTGAGGTTCGCTCTGAAACAAGGGCCCTCCTTTGAACTCCAGACAGAACTACCTGAAAATATCTGTATTGTCCCCCTATGTGGGCCACCACAGGAATATGACTCATGGCTTCCAGTGTTGTTTACTGGAGAGAGTAGAGTTGGGGGAAAGAAAAGCCCAGCTGCGGAGATTCCTATGGTATTCTGCACGGAGGAGCTTTGGAAAGTGCCTAGGCATTCATGTGACTAAACCGGCTGAGCAAATATGCAGAGCGTTACTCAGAACCAAATGTGTGGGTGGGATTCTTTTATTCTGTGGATCCCAAGTGCCTTACAATGCTAAAGCAAGGTGAATCATAGAGACAAGGATGACATTAATATTTGCCAGGAGAATATTTTAACTTTCATGCAATCTCCCCCCCACCCCCACCCCCACTCCTCCGCAAATTCATTGACACCAATGTAATCATGTTCACTTTACAGATGAATGAATCCAGGTACAGACCTGATGGTCTTGTGGTCAGTCCACATGTACTTGCGTCAAAGCTGTGGGATGCAGTTCACCTCTCATGTCTGTAGGTAAGCTTCCAGGCTAATTCACACTCAACAGCATCGTCTCCCAGTCATGACTGCATTGAAATAAAACAGGAGCTACAGCTGAACAATTCTAATCATGGCCAGGGAAGGTGGAAGGTAAATGGGACCACGAAAAATGAAGTCTTGTTTCCTGTGAACTAAAAATGTATAGTTTCAATTATGGCTCCTTCCACACTTGAAGGTAGTACAGAGTTAGTTGGTTATAAATAATGCATCCAATCATATAAGGAATGAGCTATATGTTATATTATTGTGCATTAAATGCCTTTATGAGTGTGTCAAGAGACACATATACCAACAGCTGCTAATTTCAGAATCCCGGAGCAGTATCTTATTTTAATATAAGTGAAGAACAGTACAGTCTATCGCTCTGGGGAATTCCTGCTATAAAAAAAAAAAAAAATCTACATGAGATTTTACTTGTGATTCCAAAACACTTATGGAAATTTGTTTTCTTTGATTCTCTTTCAACCAAACCACCAGTCACGCTACTGACGACACAGATGATGCTTTCTAGACTGAATTTCCAAGGCAGGAGCCTGCTTTCCTTCCTCTCTTTCTCTTTCCTTTCTATCCTCCTGTCTTCATTTCTTTTCTTCTTTTCTTAATTCTTCAAGACCTGGCCCAAGCCTGGCACTTTGTATTAAGTGTGTGTGCTAAATGCCAAACATGAGTTATCCCTTATTTTATGGCACAAGAGGAAAAAGACATCGTTGTCTAAAGAGTGGAACCAAAGGCTCATCTTCCTGCCATGCTGAGAAGCTTGTTACCACACAGTTGATGGTGAGAGCTGTGTCTTAGGGTCACATAATTCAAGTAACACCCAAGACTGGAAAGTCAGCCAACGTTTTAAGAGGAATTCTGCATGTGTTTTATGTCTTAAGATAGGTAACTTCTGGTTCTGAGCCTTAGAACATGAGGCAAATATTATATCACCTTAGAGAGAGGTAAAATATAAGCAATAAGACAAGCCAAGATACTACATGAAGTTGCTTGGCTACAGTTTTATTTGCCCATGATCTGTCATTCTGGCAGACTCTTAATAATTGGGGCAAAGATACCCAAGAGCCTATGGCTGTGCCTTCAACAGCTGACTACACACAGATCTCCAGTGTGTAGTCAGTGAAGTGTGCAGACATGCCAAACCGGGTTGGACTTCGTTACTCCTCCCTTAGCATCGCCCGCCCTTGATATGGCTCTGGCTGTGAGAACTCAGATGCAGATATCCTGAACCAGATACCAAGGCCAGATGTATATCCAAGCCATCTAAGAACACTCTTAGAAGTACGGTTTGCCCCAGACTTTGGGGAGATAGCAGCTGTGATTATACAGATACAAACACTAAACTTAAACTTCAAATGTTTGTGCATGATTGGCCAACAGCAGCAATAGACTACACCAACAGTAAAGGGAAAACCACAGATTTAGAGCCAGCGGTAGACTCTGGACGTGCTCTCTCTGCAGTTGCTTTGAACACACATCTCAGAATGATAGGGATTGTGCCTGCAGAGCTGCTAATGAAGATGTGGCTGGGAGTCTTCCTTGAGTTTGTTTATCCAGCTGTACATGAGCCTGTTTGACAGTAACTGGATTCATAAAAATTGTCTAATACCAAGGCCAGATTCTGAGGCAAGAAGTTTCCCCAGAAGTGCCCTAAAACCTTGTATCCATAAATGGAAAGCTTTATTGCTACCACATCTGCTTATATACAGTTTTGCTTTTTTCATCAAAGAAAATTTTAGACAGAGTGAAATTTACAAGGGGAGCAGAAGATCAGGCTCAGCCTCCTCCTCCACCCCCATCTTATACCCATGAGTCTCAACCCCGGGGCCGAACTGCCCCTCAGGGGCGGTTGGCAGTGTCTGGAGACATTTTTGGTTCTTACAGCTAAGGGATGGGGTCTGCTATCATGTCTTGGGTAGAGGTCAGAGATGCTATGAAACATCCTACAGTGCACAAGACAGCCTCACCCTTAACTCAACCAAAGAATTATCCAGCCCAGGATGTTACTACTGCTGAGTTTGAGAGCCCCGTCCCAGCCGACTGATGGTAAAAGTTGACCATGTGCAAGTTGTTGGTAATTGTTTAAATCAAGTCCTAAGCTACCCCCTGGGCTTTCAATCACCTCTTTCCAGTTTGTTCCAGAGCCAGCTCTTACCTCATTTGTTCACACGTAGCTTTCTGTTGCATACCAGGTACTGTATGCATTTCTCTTTGCTTGACCAAAGACATCCCTAAACCCAGCTATCTTACCTCACTAGAAGCCTGGGCTAAGCTACTGGGCACAGCTAGCAGTAAATCAATTACTACAAGGGGGAAGAAATAGCCTTCCAGTTATCAGAAAAGCCCTTCTGATGTTAAAAAAAAAAAAAAAAAAAAAAAGACCAAAACAAAAACATAGCTCATCACACACACAGGTGACCATACACACACCCACACATACTCACATGCACACCCCAACCACTTCTATCATTTTCTGAATTTTTTCCTCTAGAACAGTATTTCTCAAGTTAAAATTCTTTGGCCACCAGTATCAGAAATCCCATTAAAAACACCAGTTTCTCAAATCTGTCCCAGCCCTATGGATTAAGATTTGCTGGGTGTGTGTCCTGTGTCCCCAGTGATCTGTACCTTTGAAAGTCCTCTCAGGTGCACACCTCATTTGATGGTCACTGTTCTGAGACAGTGGTTTTCATCCTTCTTCCCTACACAGCAGCGTGTGTGTGTCTGAGGAACCATTCGGTGCATTGTGACAGAAACACCCTCAGGCTGGCAGTAGCACAGGGACTGACTAGTGGCAGGGTTGGAGTTGCAGAATAACCCAGAGTCATGGAGGTGGCTGTTTTGCAGTTAGTTTCATTATTTCACATGCTAATTGTTGACTCACACATGAGACAGGGAGGTAAATAGGATTTCTAAGACAGGAGAGGAAAATTAAGGCAACCTGGCGACAGTGGGACTTAGTATTGCACAACTTGGGTGGGGTGGGGGGGCAAGTTGATTGAGTGGAAGGTAGCAGAGGAATTTGTCCTGGGTCCTTGATGGGCCATCTTGTAACTGTTTATGAATTCCCCAGAAAATACTGAGAGTTGAGCCGTGGAGCAGATAGCACAGACTGTTCGTATAATGTCAGTCAGAAACCCTCCCTTAGTGCTGTCCCCTTACTATCCATCCGCAGCCCCTTCTGTAGATGTCCTCACTGGAAGGACACTCAGCTGTTAGGATCCTTCCTCCATCCGGCCTTGCCCAGGAGACATCTCTCTCTGCTTCTGAGAATGTTCATTCTTCTCTTTTCCGAGGATCAGCTTTACCGGATCTGTCATGGGAATATGAAAAACATGGCAAACTCTTGGCACAAGTTTCTAGCACCTTGATTCTGCCACCAGGCAGATGTGATCCTTTTTGGACTCTGAATTCTAAGTCTGGGAAAAACAAAGACAATAGCACAGCACAGTCATGACTCTCGCAGTGACAGAAAGCAGTTTAGGGTCAAGTGGTTCAAACATTGCTATGGGGGCTGACCTTTGTGGGTGTAGGCTGTCAGCCATCACAAGAGAACAGAGCTGGCCCATATCTAAAAAGGATTTACTATAAAATGACACTGGAGTGCCCTGGGGCTGCAGTAGATTCGATGGCAGGTGCTCAGGGTGTGGAGGCTGAGTGGGGGCCGCATAGAGGAGGGTGGGGTGGGAGGTTGCATACGTTCAGAAATACCCAGCGTTACACAGAACACGCTGATTCCTCTTTCTTAGCCCTCTTTGAAAATCATTCCTTTGGAAGAATTTATGAGATGTACCTGATTATAAGAATCACCCAGAAGTGCTTGTTAAAAATATACAATGTGAGATCTGAGGGGCTACCCTAGAATTATAGGGGATGCGAGGAGCATATTTTTAAATGTCATTTAGATCATGCAAAATTGGCAAATCACCCTTAGAGAGATAACCTTTTTAACATAGTACCAACTACTTACAACAGAATATGGATTACTTTCAGATCCAGAAAGCGAATTTGACAGGGAGAGGGGGGAGGTAAAATGTATACTTGAGTGAAGCTACAGTGCCACTAGCCATCTGTGGCTAATTAAATTAAAATTAAAGTGAATTAAATGGAAGAAAGTGGAAGTTAAGTTTCCTAGTTGCACTGTCCACGTTTCCAGTGCTCAGTAACCACTTATGAAAAATACCTATAGTATGGAATAGCACAGATATAAAGCACCCCCTTTATTTCAGAAAGTTCTATTGGCTAACACTGTAGAAGAAGGTAGCCAATGAGGGAGAAAGATGCTGCCATATTAATTTCAGAGTCCTCAGTCACAGATCAGTGCAGAGTTGGTAGATAATTATCATGCTGATGATGATAATTAATGTACTAATGCTAATAGCTGACACATATTGAGCATGTATTAGGTGCAAAAGTCTTTCTGTTGTAACTCTCCAAACAAACTACACACTGACGATGGTGCCACAGTGTCTCACTATGTATGGGTGACATCAACTAGTTGATTGTGGTCATGTGGAATTTAGGACCCCATGTAGCCAGGAAATATGATTTTTCAAGGAAAGCCAGAAGAGTGTGTGTGTGTGTGTGTGTGTGTGTGTGTGTGTAAGTGTGAAATAACCAGGTTTTGTAATGGCTTTTTTTTTTTTTAAACACTGTGAAGTTCAAATAAAATGTCTGTGAAATGGATTCAGATCATAAATGGCAGGCTTTTTTCTTCTGATTTAGAAGCAGGATTCACTGAAAATTAATTCCCTGATGTTATGTTAGACCAACTCTGCCTCAGGAATTCAACTTCCCTTTTAATGCTGGAGAGAAAACTTATTTCTCTTAAGTTATATACTGCTACAACCCCTCTCCGTCTACAAGAGTCAAAAATTGATAATATATTAAAATAATCATATTTACATTAGACTCTCCATTAACTAGAACTAATGTTTTGCCAGTTGTTTGAGTTCTGGTTAACAGAGAGTATACTTACATTTATTTATCTGGCTTCTGCCAATTCCCAGAGGTGCCGGTTAACTGAGAGTCTACTGTGTATCTACAGATATGTGTTAAACTTTATTTCTTTTATTTATTCAATATTCACTAAATGCTCAACAGTACATTGTGCCAGGTACTGTTTGGGAAAACTTTACAGGAAAAAAGTATTCCTAGCCAAAAGAAGCTTATCTGATGTTATGGGAAGAAAAGGCATAATGAAAAGACATAATTGGTATGAGTTAGTACTTCAATTGTTTTCTGTATGTTAATCATTACTTTATGAGATTGAGATATCTTTGAAAGATCCTCTATGTCTTGCTATCTATCATTTTCAAAAGCACGTTTAAATTGATGAGGATGGGAGATTGGTAATGACTCAGGAACTGGGAAAATGGATAAAAACCTAAATGTTGCAAAAAACCTCTAGGAGGTTGCATTTTTTTTAGAACTGCAGCCCTCCTGTTATAATACCTGGAGTCCAGCCAGGCACAAAGCAAGCTGGCTGACTGCTGGAGAAAGCAATCCTGGAACTTCTCTTGCTGACCTGTTTCCAGACTTTCCAGCACAGCCACCCAGAGCCTTCCTCTGGACAGTGAGGGACTTCAGAACAACAAACGCCGTAGTACAGCTACTTATCTGGAGTCCGTTGGGGATGAGCTGTTTCCCCTGAAGCTGGATGCATAGCAGCCCCCTGAGAAGGTCCAGTGTGAAAAGCTGGCTGGCTCTGGGCACATGCCTCATCTCGGCCTCGAGGTTTTTTGTGGGAGGTTTTGATCAAACCCAACATGCAAGATGAAAATCCTCTTTCATTGGTAATCCTTTTATACATAACAAATAGGAAAGAGATGGACAGAACCATGTTTCCCAAGATCTCTTGATGATAGAATCACCAAGGATGCTTCATAATTCCGTTTGCTGCCAGTGCAGAGTCGGGCTGGGCTGAAATCAGGACGTTCATGTTCATGGCAGGTACCTCAAGTGACTCCCATCACCAAGGAATTTTAGAAAGTATCAGACTAGAAGGAGAAAGAGTGCTTCATCCCCTAGTGTATGTCAGCTTCTACAGGCCTGTGGCTCTGCCCAGACTTTGGAGTGAGAAGATTCTGAGTTTGATCCCAAGTTCTGAGGCTATATTGCAGGGGTGTCCAAACTTTTGGCTTTCCTGGGCCACACTGGAAGAATTGTCTTGGGCCTCATGTAAAATACAGTAACACTTAATGATAGCTGATGAGCTTTTAAAAAAAAAAATGTTGGTCATAGAAAAATATGTTTTAAGAATTTGTGTTGGGCCTCCCTCAAAGCCATCCTGGGCGGCAGGTTAGACACGCCTGCTGTATTTTAAGTCATTATGAGACAGCAGGGCTGTACATAACTTTTCTGAACATAGGTGTCCTCCTCTGTTGAAAGGGGGTTGCGATATTAGTAACTGCATAGGGCAGTTGGGGACTTTAAATGAGAAGTGGAGGGTGAAGCCTGAGTGTAAAACTTTGAGGGTTTTTAATCAAAGCTGTCTACAGCTAAAATGCAGATTTACATAATTCATCTCAATGAATCCTTTAACCATCATGGGAATGATATGTGATGGACTTAGTTGTGTACACTAAAACACTGAGGAAGAGAAACTCAGGATAGAAAATATCATAGGATAGTGTGACAAAAATAGTACACTGGTGTCTAGCTACTTGCTTTCTGAATTTGCCCAATTTTAAAGACTGAGAATATTTTAAGGAAGTATCTCCTCCATTTCACTTGTTTTCAATACAAACATTCTGAGGCCCAGTGCAGTGAACTAGTTCCAGGTGAGAGAGAGACTGACCAACAGGAAGGATCAAAGCCCAGTTTTTTCCTTTTAATGCAGATCTGCAATATTGCCATTGTATTTTTGATGACATAAGTTATCTTTAAGAAAATCCAATGATACATATTTTAGATGTGATATATATATATATATATATATATATATATATATATATACCTAAATAACTATTGTATAGGCATCTTAAAATAGAGATATTTTTCGAGGGATTATCTAGTTTACATTTGCACCAAAAATCTTTCAGGAATCGTTTAAAAACATAGGTTTTATATCCACCCTAGAGCCTTTTTGAATCAGAATCTTGATGAGGCATGAGAAGTTGCAATTTTATCAAGTTTGCCAGCTATAGTTTGAGAACTACCTAATTAAACTCTTACGTTCTTGAGAAGACATTGTGTATATTTTTTCTTTTATTCTTAACAGTTCCAGCCAGGATTTGAGGCAGGTACTTTTCACTCGGTTAACTCTTATTGAATTGAACTGTGGTGGAATTGAACTCTGGTATAATGTTTTGATTATGTAAAAATCTGTGAAACGCGTGTATGAATGACTCATTTCCAAAGATGTCATTTATAAAATTTGAACTAAATTGGAAGCATAATTATCTTACCAGATATAGTTGTCCGTCTGGAGAATATGTGGGAGAAAGAGAGTGGAGGAAATTAGCCTTCAGAAAAATGGAATCTGGTCTAACAGATATGAGAGAAGCCCAACTATCTTGCCAATTTTGTAGAATGTTAGCATGGATATTAGTTATCTATTGGCTTCATAACAAATTATCCCTAAACTTGGCAGCTGAAAACAAGCAAACGTTTGTTTTCTCCCACAATTTCTGAGGATTAGCAGCTGGAAGCTGCTGGCAGGCTGGATCTGATCAGGGTCTTGCAGGAGGCTATGCTCAGTGTGCCTGGTTTTAACCATGTTACCTCGAGGGAAGTAGGAAGACCTTGAGGCTAGGCGTAGATCTAGAGAGAGAACACAGGGAGAGTTCTACATTTTTGTTACTCCCTGTTCCCTGGGGAGAACAGACAATACCTGATCCTCTTCATTACTTATATTTTAGGGAGTATCACATACATTTAGTTGCATGTTAGAATGCCAGTCATCTTTGACCCCTCCGTCTTCAAAAATTTATCTTTCACTCAAGATCTGTCAGTCCTATCTTGTGAATATTTAAAATGACATTTGCTCTATTTTCTTATTCTCTGCAGCAGCAATGAATTGTGTGGGTACAGTCATGCAGAAAGCAGGTGCTAAAGTCCATCCAACCTCGGGTGCTGCCTTGTACAGAATCTAGGAGACTGTGGTATTTACACAGTGCTACAGAAAAGACGTCCTGTTAATCTAGCTGCCTGCACTTGGGACTATGACTATGGTAAACTTATGTATTAATGTTCTACTGTGGCTGACAAATGGCCTTAGAGAAGAAATAGCCATACAAGTAAGCCTGAAAAAGACATGTGGTTTTGGGGAAGCAAGATTCATTTTTTCCCTTTTTTTTTTTTTTTTTGCATTCTCATGTTTTATTCATTCCAGCTAAGTAGATTCAGTGTTATAGGTAGGCTAGTGAAGCAAACTTAAATAAAATCTCTGCCCCCATGGAGGTTTTGTACCTTTGAGTAGTACAATCAACTCATACACTCATAGGCATATAGTGAAGAAATGCTAAGAAGAAAATGAAACAGATTAAGGGACAACAGAGCATGTGACAGAACAAGGAAGAGAATTTCAGGCTGTGGGTCAGCTATGCGCAGGCCTGGAGACCGAATGTTGAATGAGACTGAGGAGTAGCCAGGAAGCAGGTGCGTTTGGGGGTGTAGGCCTGGCAACTGGAAGAAATACCTGAGTGCCTCATAGTGCATGGCTTGTGGCCCCTGGTAAGGACAACATTGTATTCTCAGGGTAACAGGAGGCTATGAGGATATTTATTTTGAGCAGGAACTGGAGAGATATAAGCTGTGTTTCAAAGGAGTTTGTCCGACACTCGCGGGGAGAACAGACTATGGCAAAGCAAGAGTATCTTCAGGAAAACCACAGTGGAAGGTAGTAATTTTGTTTAATGAAGAGGTCCAAGCTTGACTACAGGTGTTGCACAGAGGATAAGCTCATTGGAATGTGATGTTCAAGGAGCTGACGGGCCATGGAAGTTTCATCTACACAGATATTTTCAGGAAATGGGTTAGGATGTTCTACTGATGAAGAGGAATCACTGTGAGGTCCTTGAAGACAATAACAAGGGACAGAATGTGACAAGTGTGGAATAGCACGATTTCACAAGGAAAATTGTTTTTCAAAATCAAGAGATATAATCTTAGAGTTAATTATAGATTTTATGTAGAGTTGTACCAAGAAATCATGTGCCTACTCAGTAATATCTCAGAATTGAAACAAAAAGAGACACTTAAATGATGAATGTTGTTAAAACATGACACAGTCTGCCTCTTTAAAACACACATTTCCCAGCGGAAAAGAAGAAAGAGAATTGGGACCATTTAAATTAGATACTAAGTGCTGGGCCACAGGTTAAACATAAGTCCAGTTGTGTTGCTATTTTATCAAGTGTATTTAATGAATTTTACACCAAATAGTAAATTAAAATGGATTAAATTTAGGTTTTTTATTTCTTTTAAAAGAAAAAAATAATCCTTAAGTAAAAGAATCCTTGATAAAGGATGCTGCAAATATTAGAAAAATATTAGACTCGGAACATCAAAAAATTAATTCAACTGTTTTATCTGAAGAGATAACAAGTTTCTATTTAGTTTTTTGGGTTTTTTTAGTGATTTATTGTTTGAGAGATGGGGGGGGGGAGGAGGAGAGAGAGAGAAGGCCCAGAGAAGTCTCCATAGTTGCACATCATTAGTTGTAAGATGGTTTCCTTCCACACAGGTGGAGGTGGGGCCTCGCAGGCAGAAACCAAACTGGGGGCCTCCCACATGGTTGGTGAGAACCTTTACCACCATCTTGGTGGTTACCAGTTGTGCCACAGTTCACTATATGGGTTTGCACGGGCTGAGTCTGAGATTCAATCCCTGGACCTCATGGATGCAAGTCAAGTGCTCAACTACTCAACCTGCACAGCTATCCCAGCATCCCCTGAGATAACAGATTTAATAACTGCTTATGTTTTACAATTACTGCTACTTTTAAAAATAAATTTCAACTTCATGTAGATTAGTTATTATTGTTTCTCTTAAAATCCATTTGAATATCATCATGACTGTCATTTAAAGTCAGCATGTATACTACGTACATGCCACAGATTTAATACTATTCCTGTCATTAATTAGTACACCGTCTAAAGGGATAGGAATCCCAGTGTAATAGGGAGAGCTGAAGATCACCGAAGTTTTCATAACTTGTGAAAAGGAACGTGCCTGCATTGCAGTCAGTTATCATTAGAGCCAGAGCTGGGGCCTAGGAGCTCCTGTTAAGACAGGCAGCCTGGAGCCTGGTCTATAGCTCATACTAAGGAGAGTCTGCATGGTGAGGTCAGGACTGGGGAACAGAAAGGCACCTGTGAACCCTGAATTTTGAAATTATTTTTTAGGCATCTCTTGTTCACATTCTCCTTTTGGTGACTTATAAATAGTCTCTTATTTTTTATGGAGCTGAAAAGACTAGTAGCCAAGGGAAGATCTTCACCCTAACAGGGAGCCCTTTCTTGTGAACACTGTTTGTCCAAGTTCCTCTTGTGAAAACCAGGCACTTCCTGCACTGAAGGTATGTCGTTATCCTCCTACCTTTAAACTGTTCTCCTGTGTTATAAAGTAATTTAAGATCAGGAATTAAGAACTTCTTACCATATAATTTAAAAGAAAGTCTTAGGGAATTTAAAAATGGATACAAAAGATCACTTTTTTCTCTATTCATTTTTTAAATTTTATTAGTCTTTTCAGATGCCATTATTTGTGCATTTCATACTTGAACTATGAATAGCATTATTTAATGTGCATTTAATTTGGACAAATTTTTACTTCTTAAGTACTGTATTTTGCTGTGTACAATGTACTCCCTTGTATAATGTACATTCATGCTTTTAGTTCAAACTTTCAGGGAAGAAGTTTTGCATTTTCATTTTTTAATTTCTTTAAAGTTATACTTTTAACTCATAAGCATAAATAAAAAACTA